>JAAGKR010001111.1:0-88362 GCA_011419295.1 Clarias macrocephalus
ACACACACACACACACACACACACACACACACACACAATCACACAAACACACACACACACACACACACAATCACACAAACACACACACACACACACACACAATCACACAAACACACACACACACACACACACACACACACACAATCACACACACACAAACACACACACACACAATCACACACACACACACACACACACACACAATCACACACACACACACACACAAACACACACACACACACACACACACAAACACACACACACACAAACACACACACACACACACACACACACACACACACACACACACACACACACACACACACACACACACCTGTAGCCAAGGATCCCTTCTCACTGTACTGCTCTGGTAGAGTGTATATGTATACATGTGTGTGTATGTGCATACACATGTAAAGTGTTTGTATGTCCAAGTAGAAGAGTTTAACCTTGATGTGGCTGACATCATGCTGCATTTTTCAAGAATCGAAAGTACCTGGACTTTATCACAGGCTAATGTAGTAATGAAAAGTTGTTTTTGTGGCAGATCACTGAAGTTCTCTTTGGCTTACAAATGAATAAACAACAGAATCTTATAGTGAAAACTAATGCAAATGCACTTGAGCCAAAAAAGCAGTTTTTCTCACTACCTCTGTGTTCCATTTAGACCTGGGTTACCTGAATAAGGAACATTTCTGGTCTTTCATTCTGGATGGAGTCTGAACTCCTTGTCTCTTTAGGTAGTTAAATGACAGGCGCAACTATTTTTCTGTGAACAAACACAACCAGACTACTGTTCTTTAAATAGCTATATACAGTACTATAAGTAACAAACACATAAGCTAGCAAAGAAAAAGATATAGGCCTTAGCTACGAGATTTGTGTCTATAAAAAAAACAGATATAAGCACAGGTGTAACTCTTAGGTCATTAAAACACTTTGCATAAAGATCTGTTGCTTTCCGAGTGAGATCACTTTACCGTGTGCACATAAATACGGCACTCAAGGGCAGTCTAAGGTTATTCTTTCCCCTCAGGTACAGTATGTGGACTCCTTTTAGGGTTTACCTTTTTTTTTCTCCCCACCTGCCAATAACATGCTACACTCAATCATGTAAACGTGTGTGAACATGGTGTGCTGCAACACAAAAGGTAGAATCCCACCTCATGTTCAGCGTTCCAGGGTTAGGCTGAGACCGTGAAATTGATGAACTGAACACGAATGAATAAAATGCCAAAAGCAAAAAAAAACAAAAAAAAACAATGATATCATGCACCATATCATTTTGATGTAAAAGGCAGTTCATGATAGGATGATATGAAAGCTTAATATCAGCACTACATCATTTGTATGAAATGAATTTCACTATTTTTGAATGATATCAGGTTGGAAGAAAATGAAGATATTTAGAACAGATTATACAAAATCCTCAGTCCTGTCCTTAGAGTACTGCTATATGAATGATCTGTTCCACCTAGCAGCTGAGCTCTTTAATATATGTTAGATTTCTGCGATCTATGTAAAGGACCACATTAGATCAAAGTGTCGTTCTGAAGTCAGAGACTTCACTTCCTGTTCTCCAAGATGTCTCAAAGGATGGAAGGGCGAAGTCGCAGGGTGACTGAGTCCACAGCTGACGATGGCAGACCAGGGCAGATAGGATTTTGAAACTTTAATTCACGCTTGGCTTGGTCTGTGCCTTATGAAAAGCAGATGTTGGATTAGCTTCATGCCTGATTGCGTTCCATTGTTTTGCGTTTTCAAGGATCTTTGTGCTCTTAAGGGCCCTGATCGGAGCCAGGTCTGTCTCTTGCTTTTACAAGTGAGACACTCTCAGGCCAGAAATCCAAACGCTTGATGTGAATCCTCTCAGTAACCTCAATATCTGTCCAGATTAGTATCCCCTGCAGATAAAGTGTTCAAAGATTCATATTTTGTCAACCAACATTAATTCTTCATCATATCTCATCATAACCTATTATTCTTCAGGCCTTTCCTATCTAAAATATTCAAAGAATTATTTATCAATGCTCATTGAAGGGTCTATCTTCTCTATCACACTTGGTTCAGCACATCACCCTTTCATCGGACCTTTTTATTGAGACCAGGAAAACATTAAACCATGCATTATTTGGTCTCTTTCCTGAGTCTCCCTTCAGGTAAAGACGGTGAGCAGATGCTGGATTAGCTTCATGCGGATTGCTTTTTATCATTGTTTAGCTCTTGCAGAAATGCCTATGGCTTAAGGATCAATCTGATCCAGTTCTTTCTTCTGGGCAGACCATTACCATATATACACTGGCTATTTCACCAACAAGGCTAATGCATTTGTTACTTTAAATCACCATGATTGCCTAATCTTTCATAGTGTTATCACAGTGCTGTGCTAATTGTCTTTTCCAAACATTTATAGTACCCCTATTTGGTTAAAGACTGGCTTCTCTGACATGTCCATTAAAAGGATTATTAGAAGATGGATGCCTTTGTTCTGCCTTCTAAGTGGGACAGACTTTATTTAACTGTTTGAAAAAGTTACATATGTGGGCAGCCTCCTCTCTAATGGAAAAGTAACTTACTATAACGTATTATTTGCTATAGATTTAATGTATTATAATAGTATAATTGCAGTATTTTCAGAGGAATTACAGACGGACCAAGTATAGTAGATGTGATTAAAATGAATATAACTGATATACCATATGACAATAGCTCAACATAAATATTTTCGATTGTTGAACAAAATGACACCAAATGTGGAAACACTAGTACAATAATATTTTAATATAAACTTTCTTTTGGCTGCTCCGTCAAGGGGTCGCCACAGCGGACAGTCTGATTCACACACAACTTGGCACAGGCTTTACGCCAGATATCCTTACTGGCGCAGCCTTCCCATTTTTCAAACCAGGTTTGGGACTTTCTATGCATGCAGTGGCTGGGTAGTATGGGGTGTGGCAAGCCACAATTCAGATCCTTAAATTAACAACCTAGAGCCTTAGCCGCCAGAGCCACCCTACCTACAATTGTATGTTAAATATGATATCATGATATTCAATCTACTATACATAAATACATTCATACAAGTCTCACTCATGCATGTGTATGCCGGGACCAAAAGATAGCTTGTCTGATCCGATCCCACAGAAACGCCAATGTAAAAACAAATCACCAAAAAAGTCAATGCTGGCCATGATAGAACACCCACTAAGAGCCCAAATCCTCTGAAATCCCCAGATCCCATCTGATCTATCTATTACAGTACATGTGATGTGACATTGCCAGAGTTTGTGCAACATGCTACTCAGCTTTTGGCATGATCAACTGGTTATCTCAGAGAGCTTGCATTTCAATGCAAAAGTTAACCTTGAGGTAATTCAAATTAGTATTAGGATCTATGTTGAGAAACTAGTTGACCAGATGAAAGAAAAATAAATATCATGTTTACACTGCTGATTGTTGGATAATTCCACGCCTACAGAACCTATAGAAAACTCTTATTATTTCCTTAAAAAATGAATTGTCATCAGTGAATCTGTATATATACATTTAAACATATAAACATGTTAAACATTTCGGTTGACCTTATTTAATTTTACAAGATATCTAGATTTCGCAAACACACATGAGTACAATAAGGACATTTGAATGACCTTATAAATCAGTATCACAATTAATAATAATAATGATGATGATGATGATAAAAAAATATATATATATTTTCCTTAAACAGTTTTTTTTTTATTTAAAGAATTATAGACCGGTCAACTCCCTGATTGGAGAGAATAAACCAAATTAGTTTGTAGCTAGATTATTTTAATTTTATTAGTATTTATTATTTATTAATTTATTTATTTATGGGGGGGAATAAAATGTGCATTCTTTTCATAAGCTATAATGGATAATGCTGTACAGTATTTGTGTGTGTTTGTGTTACACAGAGGTGTAAGGCCTGCTGTTTTGTGAACACACACACACACACAGAGAGAGAGAGAGAGAGAGAGAGAGAGAGAGAGTGAGCTATAGCCTGTTTGAACAGCTGAGACATGTAAAACACAGACTAGTCCCATATACTCAACTGCAGGAATAGGTTGGGGGTCTATGTGCTCATGTTTGTGTGTGTGTGTGTGTGTGTGTGTGTGTGTGTGTGTGTGTGTGTGTGTGTGTGTGTGCATGCACTGACATTCTGTACTCAAGACTAAAACAAAAGAGCCACACAGAAATAGCCACTGATGTGAGGGAAACTAACAAAATAGTCTTGTAGACATTTATGAATGACATCATCTATATACTTATAAACCTTGTGTGGATAGTGAATTTCAGAGAATTCCCCGAATTGTGGTAACATTGTAATATTGCCTAATATATATTTAAATTATTTTTCATTTCTAAATAAATACCTCTTCACCTTAAATAAATATTACATAAATATTACTAAAAAAGTGTCCCAGCGGAGTCTGTGATCTAAATATCGTAAACCTGCTCTATGAAATTTTCATATTTTTGAATCACTCATTTCATAAATATTAATTTTTTAATGTTTGTTTTGTGCTTTTCAATCCTTCGTATACATCCATGTCATTATTCTGCTCTCTTTTCATTTACACTTTGTCAAACCCAGATAATTTTTAACAGTTTCCTTTCAAAATACTTAAAATCCTACCTTTTGCCTTGCATTTCACTTCAAGCAGAATTTTTCATTTTTTTCTATTTATTTATTTTTTTACATTATCTGACAGTTGAAAAGAGTTTCTAGCTTGAAATGTTGTGAAAAGTCTAGAAATAGTCATATTCAATATATTCAATTTCTTTCTACTGACATTAAAATATGGTCAAGTCGACAGAGCATTCCACTCTCTAAAGGGTTAATCGTCCACACAGTGAGTCTGCTAAAGCCGCACTCTACCTTTCGGAAAGGAAGTTCACTGATTGGGTTTATTTGTATTTCACCGTGTGAAATACAAATGCTGAAGTGAGCACTGCTGAAGAATTACTCTCTCACACCACTGCGGCCATATGAAACACTATTTTTTCACAATACCTCTCATTAGCTAGTCTTTGATTTCAGCAAGAAGATCGCCTCAAACAGGCCTGATTTCAGTGAACTGGAAATGTAGGGGCATGAGGTTTTCAGCACAAATGTTAATTGTCAGTAAAAGTCAGTAACAGAACTTCAAACTGTTAGGAATTTAGGAGTTATGTTTCAATAAAATTAATGTGAAACAAATTTTTTGGTGTATGCGAATGTGCAATAATGATTAACAAGTAATTGGTTGTTAAAAAACGAACTAATAAAAAATACAGCAGCTGGAGATTGATAATTGTCTCCACCTGAAGGTTATGCTTTCTCCTTAATCTTTGACCTTAAACCATTAAACTGCACCAGGTCTAAGTGTTTTTGAATGCACTCTGCCACCACAAACACACACACACACACACACACACACACACCCACATACACTTATTTGTGCTTGCAAACATCACAGATCCGAAGTCTGAATAAACTGCATGTGTGGGTTTAATTCAGTAACCATCGTGTCCGTGCTGAAGACGTTTTTTTGAAACAGGTCTTAATCAGTCCCACATGCAACCGCTCTAGAAATTTTCCCAATATCTTTGTGGGGGGAAAAAAAAGCAACAAGGAGAGCAGCGGGTGAAAGACAGTCCTCGTTATTTGTCAACTTAAGTGCACATTTTATTTAGGTTGTAACTACAGCTTTGTCTGTCCCAGAGTGTGTTTTATTTTCGCCTGACTCAACAAGCCTCAGTGCACTTCAGTTAGCATCAGTCTCCAATTAGCCTGACTGTGTTTCACCTTATGGGTGAGCAGAGACCACTTTAATGGGAACTAGTTGCTTGTAGGAACTGAAGCGTGAGTGGGGAACTGAAGAAACTGGAATACGGGTGTCATAGGATGTGTATGAGGAATCATTCGAGCTAATTATTTCAATTTTTGTTTTATACCTTGTCAAGCCAAATTTGTGCTTGTGTTCATGCCCATAGTTAGCTATAGTTACAGGCCAGTTATGTAAGGCTAACACTATAATTATTTACCTTATACTGTATATGGTAACCATCAAGCACTTATAAAAGATGCTGCTGGACAGCTGTTTTGGTTGAAATATAAATCTTTACATTCTTATTAATCACATAATTTTTTTTTTGGAAAGATTTTTTAAAATAACTACACACCCAGTTTACATCACAGTTCTAACGATACTTTACACTGGCTAGATAGAAAAAATAAATGGCAAGATTAATACAGTATCTTCAGTGGTTCTTAAATATGATCTCAATTCACTATATATCTGAAAAGTAAGAAAATTTGAAAGCTAAGGAGAAATAAAGGCTATGCTCACATTACCAGCCTGAAGTGCCTCAATTCCAATTTTTCAGCCGAATCTGACACAGATCAGATTTCTTTAGAGCTGTATGAACGCACAAATCTGATTCGTTTTTCAGATTGGATCTGAGTCACTTTTTGTATATCGTCCTGGATCAGAAGCGACTTGAATGAGAACAGGCAGCTCAGAATTCATGCCACTTGCTAAAATCGGCCTGCACCGGCAGCACTGGGGATTTCATGGCAGTGCTACTGTAGCAATAACTGATGTCCTCAAATTGCATTGTGCTTAGCCTGGATTAGTCCATTTTGCTTTGGCTTTGTGCACTCCACATTCAATGACTACTTTTTCCCCATCCTTCTCAGAGTGCATTCATATTTGGCTGCCTGTGCAGCTGTGTCTGCCTCAACATGAGCTCCATTTATTCTCCCTTCACAGTGCTATCTGCTTCCGAATGCCCTGAAAAACTTCATCTCCATTTGCCTTGAAGTGCACTTTAGGTCTATCTGCCTCTGGTCTCTTTAGTCTAGCTGGCTTGCACTTTGCTTCATGGGAACAGAAGAACTGGAGTGAACTCTGTCTGCTGGCAGTGCACTCTGATTGACCTTCACTGAATGCACACTGTTTCCAGAAGAGCAGTGAGACAGCAGCTAGAGGTCATTCATGTGCCGAGAGAGTTAAACATTTACACACATGGCAGACTGTTTAGTATATGATATATTTTATTTGTTTTGTTTTACCTCAAAACTGTTGCTTTAACTGTAAAGATGATCTTAACCTCACAATATGGTCATATTGAACATCCATTCAACTCACTTAGCACAGTTGGACAACACAGTACACAGTTGTAGCAGAGTAATGATTTATAGGCTCCATTTTGAATGTGGGTACTCTCAGGGTTTCTTTAGTTAGAATGTAACTGACTGTTTATCTTCGTGTGTGGTGGCTTTCCTCTGGGTACTCTGGTTTCCTCCCACAGCACATAGGCCTGCAGATGAGGCTAACTGGCATTCCCAAATTGCCCGTAGTGTGTGTGTGTATGTGTGTGTATGTGTGTGTATGTGTGTGTCTGTGTGTGTCTGTGTGTATATGTATGTGTGCCCTGCGATGGATTGGCACCCTGTCCAGGTGTACCCCGCCTCGTGCCCCAAGTCTCCTGGGATAGCTTCAACAACCCCCGACCCTGATACACCCCCGACCCTGAATACAGGATAAAGCAGTATAGACGATGAGTGTAGTGTATATAGTGAGTAACTGTATAGTGTATACGTTTTGTGAGTGAGAAACTTACTGTATGAGCTGCAATGAAGGTCTACCAGCTTGACCAGCTTGGTTTGTGGCCTGGCAGTTGGTAACTTGTTAGGCCAAGTTGAATGTTTCTGCATGGGCTTCCTGAAGCATACACTCCTGCTTTGTTCATAGTGCTAGATTGTGCTTGGAACCTAACTGAAACCTTCTCGCTGATGGTCTCTGACTGGTTGTCCTTAAATGAGTGTGGTCGCTGTGTTCTCACCTTCCTAACTGAATGGCACTGAGGGAGACACACACCAGGGCTCAATTCAAAAACGACTGAATGCTACATATGTGCAAGCACCCTTAGACAAAAGTGAAAAGATCACTTATCTGCCCTTGCTACAAGCCTTCATCCACCAATACTCTCTCTCTCTCTCTCTCTCTCTCTCTCTCCCCCTAGTAGGTATGGGTTCTGAAAGGCTCTTTCATACAGAGGTACAGTGTGGCTATTCACTGTGGTCAGCTGTAAACAGACGTGCTGCTGATCTGCACCCTCGGCACAGCTAATCAACTAGATGAGATCCTCTCTCTCTCTTTCGTTCTCTGTTGCACTCTCACTCTATCACTCGCTCTCCCCGGTGCTCGCCGTCTTCTTACTCCTCCTGCATCACTGTTCTTAACAGCTCTGGAACTCATTGCATGAAACTCCTCATTCTCCCTGTCAGGCCAAACTTGCTGTGAGATTTCAGGCAAATACTGTGTGAGTACTGCAGTGCTGGTCTGTATCTAGGTCAGAAACCTGCTGACAGTTATAAGCTCTTATAACTTGAATACTCCAGGGTGTTCCAAACGTGCCTAAACACATGGGATGGTACTGTACGATCAACACTTTCTGGGTTCTTGGATCGGACACTGTAGTCCCTTGGAGTGGCCTCAGAGATCCCAAGGTAGAAGCCCACTTAATTTTTGCCTGTGGTGGGACGTGAAGACCATCGTGTACCAGGAAATGGTATAGTTCACAAATCATTTAAAGGAAACACATTCAAATTGCAGGTACATGCAAAACATGTATGAGATGGGTTCATCATGAGTGATTAATGCAAAGAAATAGCAATCATGTCAAGGATGTTTTGTAAACACTGTTACATTTTGCAAATACTGTAAATTTCTCAAATTTACATTTAAGAAATGTACTAATTAGTATGGTGTAGGGTCTCCTTTTGCGTCCAATACAGCATCAGTTCATCTTGGGAATGACCGATACAAGTTCTGCACAGTGACCAGAGGGATTTTGAGTCATATTTCTTGCAGAATAGTGGCTGAACCACTACGTGATGCTGGTGGAGGTAAACATTTCCTGACTTGACCCTCCAAAACACCCCAGACTTTTAGATCTGGTGACTGTACAGGCAGGCCATGGGAGATGTTCAACTTCACTTTCATCTTCATCAAACCACTTTGTCACCAGTCTTGCTGTGTGTATTGGTGCATTATCATCCTGATACATGGCACCGCCTTCAGGATACAATGTTTGAACCATTAGGTGCACCATTCGGTAGTCCTTGGCAGTGACGCGCCAACCAGCAAGTATTGGGCCTAGGGAATGCTATGATATTGCAGCCCAAACCATCAGTGATCCACCCCCATGCTTCACTCTGGGCATGCAACAGTCTGGGTGGTACGCTTCTTTGGGGCTTCTTTACACCGTAACTCTCCCGTATGTGGGAAAGACAGTGAAGGTGGACTCATGAGAGAACAATATATGTTTCACATTGTCCACAGGCCAAGATTTTCGCTGCTGGCACCATTGAAACGAATGTTTGGCATTGGCACGAGTGACCAAAGGTTAGGCTATAGCAGCCCAGACATGTAAATTGACCCTGTGGAGCTCCCGATGAACAGTTTTGGTGGAAACAGGAGAGTTGAGGTGCACATTTAATTCTGCAGTGAGTTGAGCAGCTGTGGTTTTATGTTTTTTGGATACAATCCAGTTTAGCACTCGGACATCCCTTTCAGACAACTTCCTCTTGCGTCCACAGTTACTCCTGTTGGATGTGGTTTATCCTTCTTGGTGGTATGCTGACATTACCCTGGATACCATGGATCTTGATACATCCATGGTATGCTGTCTTCGTCACAGATGCACCAGCGAGACGCGCACCAACAATTTGTCCTCTTTTGAACACCCATAATGTTGTGTGCATTGCAATATTTTAAGCAAAACTATGATATTACTCTGCTAATTAAACCTTCACACTCTTACTGGTGGAATGTGCAAAAAATGAAGATTGGCCACCAGGCTTGTCAACTTTAGCCGTCAAACCTCCAACACCAAATTGGCCATTGTTTCAGTTTCACTGTCCAACCCCTGTACATTCATGAGGGACAAAGCTCTAAGTTCATCTATCCTGATGAATAGATGAACTACGCCAGGGGTCTTCAAGTCAAACTAGGACTTTTGATTTAAGGAGAATAACATAACATATATTTGCCAGAGAAAACATAAGTTTATTTCATATTAAGTCCCGTTCTACATTAATGCACTTATCCCAGCATTGGAGACCATTAAATTAGATTTCTCAGTACGCCGGAGCAATGATTGGACTGCCTGCTTTGCGTCTGAATTGCTGGCCTCCTAGGAATTCCTAGAAACAAACACGTAGATATTGCTAAGAACAAGGTCAGGCCTGTACAGGGATGTGGTAATAACTCCAGCCGAGTTTCTGTAATATTCAGTTGGTGTTTGTGAATAATTGCGAGTACAGTTCCCACAGACAGATGCGTCTCAGGAGTATCAGGAGTACCACTTGCTAAATGTCCACAGGAGCGACTGCAGTAGACTCTGGCCCCCTTGGCTGGGATTGCCATTCATAGACATTCGGAATTCTTTAAAACGTTTGCACCATTCAAATGTTTTACTGCGGCTAAGTAAATGCAAAATGTTTTCATGTCTTCATTCCCAAGAACATTCATCACAAGTCCTGGCTTTCACTTGTTGACATAGACAGATCCAGAGGTAGCTGACAGAGGGTGCATAATGGGATCACTGCTGCAACAACGTATACTGCCAGAAATAAGCGTCCTCTATTGACCATGGACTTGAAATACCATGGACTTACTCATACTTTGATTGTACACTGAATACAAGGAGGTGTATCATAACTAATGTTTTTCATGTAGAGATGATTTTTCTCCTTTAGTATAACAATTTTTCTGACCTAATTCCAGTAGACTAATAAATTCAGTCAAGATGTCAAGTGGAACTAAGTTTGCTTCTGTTGTCATCGTGGGTCTGACAAAATATCAAGTCTATTTAAAGAAAAATGACTATGGATCCAGACTTCTGGGGCACCCTGGTCATTTCTTTTCACCTCCCAAACACATGCCGGTAAATTAATTGGGTGGTAAATTCCCCTGTCTGTGAATGCATGTGTATGGTGCCCTGTAATGGACTGGCATCCCATTTGGTCAGGTTAAATCTATACTTCTGTAAAGGAAAAAATCATAGTTTTTGTTCATCATAGTACTTGTTGGACATCATTCTTACATGTTGCAGACCCTTGGTGGTTACTGTGATTAACTCTGAGCCCCATCTAGGACAGTGATTGTGCACTTCTGCATCAGTTACCATAAGATTGTGAGTACAAATCCTCGGAATGCCAGGCTACTACGAAAAGGTTCACAACCACTTAGGATTGAGTTCCACGTCGCCCAATTCCTTAGATGAAAGCAGAACTCTTATAATCACCTCATCTTTACTTTCTCTGTATTTTCTGCAAAACTTGTTTTTAACTCAATGAACAAGAATTCACATATAACACAGGCTCAAACATTTATCCTCTAACTTTCATTTTATTATTTCATGGCAATTTTTGTGGTGAAAGTTTAGATTCTAGACATCAGCACTATTAAAGTCTAAATGCTAATTTCAACAGCTCTGAGGTAAGGGATAGATTAGAGGTGAAGACAGGCTCATGGGGAATAAAAAATAAACGAGCAATGAGGATGTACACACATTAATGCTTGTTTACACTAAACATGATTTATTCTGATGACAGAAAATTATGTGGATCAACCTTTTTTTTTTTTTTTAAGATTTGGCATGATTTCTGAGGATTTGTTTATGACTTCCAGATTAATAAGGTATAACAGAATCGCGCTATACCCCCATACAGGTCTTTTGTTTTATTGTTATTTTAATGTTATTAGATAAAAATTGCAGTCGTAGGATGTTTGCTTCTTTTGAAATCTTTTGAATTTTGTATCATCAATATTTTACTCTATTGCATCCAATAGAATTTAGCTTGAGATAGGTATAAGTACATTTTGCTAACTTTTTTCAAATTGTATTGCACTTGTCACTACCAGCTTTGCCCAAGATTGAAATATTCGTGATATAATATGTCTAATGATATGTCGCTTTCATGGTGTCCCAGTTCTGGATATGCCTTTAAAACACTCGAGTTGCTGGTTTAAAATTTAAGGAAATTTTATTTTGAGACCTCCCTATGAAATCCTCTTTGCAACCCGCCACTAGGTTCGATGCCTTGAAGTGCTTTCCTGCTCACCATAGTTGTAAAGAGTGGTTTATGTGAGTTACTGTAATGGCTCTGTTAGCTTGCACCAGGCTGGTCATTCCTCTCTAACCCTCTCTCATCATCAAGGCTTTATGACCTGCAGAACTGTCACTCTCACATTGCAATCCCATTCTATGAGATTGTTGAGTGTAAAAATGCCAGAACATCAGCACGTTCTAATTGATCTAAACTAACCTGGATGAAATCAAGACTTTGATTTGAACATCCACTGAACCTCTTGATCTGCATCTGCATGAATTTTTGCATTCTGGTCATTCATGTTCTGAAAACACAGGACACCAGTTAGCAAATCAGAAAACCAATATCACTGCAGCTGTAGAACAAAGGTTTATATATTTAGTCATCGAGTGTGATAGATTAATGTTTATTTGTTAGGAGAATCCCTCTGTCTTCAGCTGTGTACAAAGTATATACAAACTTTCTCAGATTTACAGTCCATTCAAAAGGTGGCCACCCAGACGTTAAGTGACACAACACATGCATCTCCGATACATCATCAACACCATCATCATCTATGCGTATGTATATTATATGAATCTGTATTACTGACTACTAGATAAGAAACAAATAATTAGGAATAAAAGTTTAGAAATATTTGTTAGGTGCAGCTGGTAGAATGGGCTGTGTGTTTTATTCATTTAAAGGGAAAAAAGCATTATGATAAAATATTAAAATGCCATATTTGGCATTAAGGCTGCATGATTTGATAAAAAATGTATAAATAAAATATGATAATATTGATTATCATTGATTGCGATCGCTATTTGTAATAAACCTCTATGTATTTTATTAATTAAAAGAATGTTTGCCAATATTTATTTATCACTAAAAATAATCAAATACTTAAATTATTAACAAACTATATATTAATTCCTAACTATGCATATCATACCTGTAATAAATTGCAACCTTTTTGATTAAATAATTAAATCTAGATTTTTATGCAATTAATTGTGCAGCTATGGTTATAAGAAAATGACACATAATGGTATTAAGATTTGCTGACTCTATTCTAGACAAGGCGTTATATTCATGCAGCCTGTCATTGAAACCAGTCTCGTTACATTCCTCGGGGTTTTGTTGCCTGCTTCAGGCTAGTTGTGAAGAGAGCAGCTTGGTGATGTAATTTCTTGTAAAGTTATTCTTTAGTCCTCGAAATGATGGTAAATAAAGGGTTCACACAACTTTGTTTCTAGAGAGCAAATGCTGTGATGGTTATTTACTATAGTGACAAACAGACAAAGAGCAGCTGTTGACAGGAGCTTACTTCACGTGACCTCCACTTCACCCTGAGGACCAGAGGTGGGTAGAGTAGGCAAAAGACTTACTCAAGTAAGAGTAGCTGTACTTCAAAATAATCTTACTTAAGTAGAAGTAAAAAGTAGTCATCCAAAATATTACTCAAGTACAGTAAGAGTAAAAAAGTATTCGGTGAAAAGACTACTCAAGTACTGAGTAACTATTTCGAAACGTGCTTTGTATATGATGCCAGGGATGCATTATATGTGATGTTGGCGATTAATTCTGTACTGAAATATACTTATATATTCATAGATTGTTAACTTTAATTGTACATATAATGTTACTTTAACATATAAGCACACAAACATGAAAAAAGCATTCTGTAAGATTGTACGCTAACCGCAAGATCCCACTAGTAGCAGCATGGATTTATGGGCGTTCCGCAAAATTAGAGAAAGATGCGGAAACGTTTGTTTGCGTGTGCGCAAGTGAGCGTATGTAGGACGGATTCACAGGTTGGATGAATGTATAGAACACAGACTGAAGGTTTTTTCCCAGTATGCTGCCTGACCTGATTGGTCAAACGGAGTCATGTGATTATTGTTGTTGCGTCTGATTGGTGAAACAGTCACGCGGTAGATCTACCGGCTGCATATGTAGAATAAATGGTTAGAAAAGTAACGAGTCGAGTGTAGCCGAATGTAGCGGAGTAAGAGTAGAGCGTTTCTTCTTCACAAATCTACTCAAGTAAAAGTAAAAAGTATGGTGCAGTAAAACTACTCATAGAAGTAAATTTTTTCCCAAAAAGTTACTTAAGTAAATGTATTGGAGTAAATGTAACTCGTTACTTCCCACCTCTGCTGAGGACCGTACGCTACATCCCAGAATTCCTCAGCTGCATTATCCTTGAACACTGCTGCTGTTGATGCATTGAGTTTGGGGTGAATCGTAGTGACAGTGTGGTCTGGGCATTGTTTTTTTCTCTTTTGAGGCTTTTTTAGGCAGCAACCATTATACTGATTCTGTAACACCGCAAAAAAAAGTGATATCTTAGCAAGTTAAAATATCTAATGTATCTGATGTTTCTTAATGTATGATTACAACAAACCAAATATAATATCATTAATTTTATTTCTAAACAAATTTTGCTATTTTTTAAAAGGCTAGTTATATTGCCAGATCATTTTGCTTCTTTCAAGAAATACATTATTAAAACTAATAATATTACCTGCCAAAAATACAAAAAAATGTTTAAACATTCTTACAATTTGTCAAGAAATAAGCTTAATCATGTTATATTTAATTTGTAGTAATCATATATTTAGAAACTTCAGATAAATGTAACTGTATCGAAGATAATTTCACTTACTAAGATATCACTTTTTGCTGTGCACTGAAACAGTTCCCAATTACTTCAACACTTTCAGACTGGAAATAACACCAAAATCTTCCTATGTAGACTTTTCCTACAGTCATTAAAATTAGAGAATAAAAACACTTCCACCCCGACATCATTTGGTTATTTTAAACTCTGCTGCATGTACCTCTTTAGTTCATGTGGGTAAGTGCAAACACGTCATTCACAGTGGGTGCAGACTAAATCAAGATGTGTTCTTGGCATAATCCCAAACACACCTGGGTGCGGTTTGGCTGAAATGCAAAAGCAATCTGACGCAAATAACGAAAGGGCTGAGCAGTATTATGCTGGGCTGTTTGTTTCAGTAGTTTTTTTGCCAAATCATTTCGCTGTGACCATACTGAACCCAATTAGGCTTAGGGTGAACTAGAACAATCATTTAAGCGTTTTTTCTAAACATGTGATGGATAATTTCTATAATAAGTATTAATAATAAGGATTTTCATGTTTCACACAATACACATTTTGCAAACACATCTTTCACACCAATATCCCATTTTAGATCAGCCATAGTCAATGTACAGTAGTTTTATTTCCTCTAATTTACATTTTGCGGCAGTTGGGACATTTTGAAATGGGAATGTTGAACAGAAATTGCATTAGCATAAGCACCACACACAGGCATAGCGCGATCACATCTCAGCACAGAAGTATGAGAACAGCACAGAACGGCACATGTGATGGATAACAAGTTGATATAGCTAACACAGTCACAGTGGTCTTTATTGAGAGAACAATTTTTTCAATAAACTCGGACATCTTTGATAACGCTCAGGTTTCAATGATGCTACTGTAAAACAAAATGAATATTCAAAGTCATTTTAATAAGAAATCCAACATAGAAGTAGTGGATAAAATGTAAATTGGAGGAAGTAACACTATATGACTATGGCTGATCTAAAACGGGGTATTGGTATGAAAGTTTTGAAACCGTTTATTCAGTGACATGTACACATGAGGAGAAAAGACAGCTAAAGTAATGAGGTTTAGGTAATGTGTGAAACCGTTGACCAAAGTAAAAATAGGTCAACATGTTGATGAAAAACAAGTGTGAACCAAAAACGTCACCTCAGAATTTAACCATGAAATAAATCTCAGACAATTGATGATGGATGTATAGATGGATGGATGGATGGATCGATCGATCGATGGAAGGTTCCATCTATGTGCCACACGACACATCGGCAACTGTATCTGAGCACTTGGGAATGAAGGACCTTGCTCAAGTGTCCAACAGTGGCGTCAGGGCACGAACCAAAGACCTCCTGGTCTGCTTTCCAACACCTTAACCACCTGATGAAGGCAAGTTGTGTAGGAGTTTTCCTTTAATTGCTCAAAGTCTTGCTCAGACTGACTCATTTATTTAAAGTTCGTCAGGTACCACCAGTACAAGACCCAACCTTGTGTACTTTTGTTTCACTTTAAAATTGTTTAATTGTTTAAACATATTAAGGGTGTAACACACTACTATCTGTTTCCATTTAGTGCTCTGAATATCTGTTTCTCTATTCACTGCCACAAAGTTTCACTCATTAATATTTTGTTGGACCACATCTAGCTTTGCTTACAATGTGCATTTGCCATGGCCTTGTTTTAACAATTTTAAGAAATGTCATAACACTTATTTTTATCGAGTGTTGCATTGATTTTTGGCCAAGATCTTGTACTGATGGTGAGGGAATCAGATTACTTCATGGATTCTCTTCCAGCACATCTCAAAGTCTTTCAGTGCTGGCTGGTTGATGTGTAAAAATGATTCCTCATGCTCCTAGGACTACTCTTGGTATTATCGTCCTGGAATATCGCTGTGCCTTCAGGGAAAAAAAATGTACGGATCATATATGTTGGTCATTCAGTACATTAAGGTCATCGGCTGACTCCATTTTATTGCCATTTGACGTTGCTGAAAATAGACCTGACCAATTCCAGCAAACTCAGATCATTACTCTGCCTCCAGAGGCTTGTGCAGTGGGCACTATGCATGATACGTTTTTGCTTCACTTCTTACCCTGACATTCTGCCCATCACCCTGGAACAGAGTTAGTCTATACTCATCAGACTATACAAACTTTTCCATTGCTCCAAAGTCCAATCTTTACGAAACTTAGCAAACTGAAGTCTTTTTATGGTTAGCCTCCCAAAAAAGTGTTTTTGTCTGGCCATACAGCTGTGATTTATCCCAATCCTGTGAGTTCTTGTCACTTTGTCTGTGTGGAAATGCTCTTACTTAAACTATTAAACACAGCTATACTTGCTACTGTTTTATTATACAACTTGAGCACATTTAAGTGATCTCTGGTCATTCATGATTTTTCCTGACCACATTTCTGTGAAGTTGACAGTTCAAACATTATTTTTCCAAACTTTAATAATGTTGGACAGTTTTTTAGCCAATTCCAGCAATTTCAGAAATCTCCTTAGTTCTTTTCTTTGCGTTTGATGTCGGCCAATATTTTGACCATTCTGAAACAGAGTGACATCTTTTTTACAACCACGGAATACATCTTCTGACATGGTTGTTAAAAACCTATTTACTGCATCAGTTAGCTCGCTCGCTCATCTTCTATATCGATTTATCATGTATATATAATTGCGGGGTTGGTGGGGGGGGGGGGGTGGGTGCCAGTTAGCCTAATATGAAAGTCTTTGGACTGTAGGATGAAACCGGAGTAGACCCACCAAGAACTGGGAGAACATGCAATATCCATGCACACAGAGGCGGGAATCAAACCTGGCCAGGAATCGAACCCGGACCCTGGAGGTGCAAGGCGACAGTGCTAACCACTAAGCCACCAGGCCGCCTGCATAAATTTTTTACACCCAAAGCATATGAACCACTCCAGTAATATTCTAATCAAAGACTCTCTTGTATTAGCTTATTTAAATACAGATGGTGACTCTGGGCATTGTACAGTATATGTAGAAGAAGAAGAAGAAGAAGAAGAATTATAGAAGTTCTTAATTTCAGTATAATGACATGTTTTTCCAAAAAGATTTTGAATACAGAGAAATACTGCATAGTTGTAAAAAGAAACAAAGAGCTCCTGTCAGTTATCTTCAACTTGTGCTCATTGGAAAAAGGGAAATCACTGTGTCACAAGGCAGTCAGGTGAAAAAAAAAATGGTGAAAGTCCTTATTATCAGGGAAAAATCTCTGAAAATACAGACCCCCATATATTTCAGACATTTTTTTGGCCTTCATCAGGGTGTCTGGTGCTGCACGGTGTCTGGTCTGTGTGAGCCATATGGAGTGGCTGCCCTGCTGGGAAGTGACGGGGGGCATTTGGGACATTTTGAAATGGAAATGTTGAACAGAAACTACATTAGCATAAGCACCACACTCGGGCACATAGCTTAGGCACATTTACAGAAGTATGAGAACAGCACCAAACGGCACCAAGCATTAAATAGTAGAGATCAAATTTTCTTGCCGTTGATGAATGCAATAAATTTAAATCTGCACACACATAAATCTAATCTAAATCTGAACACACATAGCGTGTGAAAGATTAGGACCAGGAAGCATCTCGCTCTCAAGGTAACGTCTGGAGCGAGCGTGTCATAGCTATTAACAAGCTGGCAAGGAAAAGAAAACAATCCAAAAAAAAAGATCAAGTGTGCTGTGCATTTGTTTCTGTATTTGCATCTGTACAGAACACATTATATGTTAATTTTTGAAAATGTATTTATATTTGGGTAGAATCCTAATCTACTGTTTGGATCAAAATCTTGAGTCACCCCTCATTACTTTATATTAAATTAAATCGAATGATGTAGATTAAATAAAAAGTGCCTTAAGATATAACATTAATTGTTTATGTAATAACCCCAGGCGTAGTGGTGTAGTGGTTAGGACTGTCGACTTGGACCTCCTGGATCTGGGTTCGATTCCTGGCCAGGATCGATTCCCCTCTCTGTCTGCATGGAGTTTACATGTTCTCCTCATGCTTGGTGGGTTTCCTCCGGGTACTCCGGGTTCCTCGCACAATCCAAAGACCTGCAGATTAGGCTAACTGGCGTGTCCAAATTGTCCAAATTGCATGCCCTGCGATGGATTGGTACCTGTCCAGGGTGTACCCCACCTCATTCCCCAAGTCCCCTGGGATAGACTCCAGGCTCCCCAGGACCCCGAATACAGGATAGAGTGGTATAGACGATGAGTGAGTGAGTAATAACCTCAGCAGCAACCTCCTTTCCCCTCTCGTCTGTTCCAACCACTCCGCATTCAGCCTCACCAGTTAACTTATCACAGGCCTGATCACCTGTCATCATCTGCACCTGTTTCTCACTGGTTCGTGCCTTAGATTAGATGCTTTTTATGCTTGAATGATTGAAAGGGGACTGTGAGGCTTAGCAAACAAACACCATACCTCCAAGTCTGGTCAGGTACAGCGACTGGACTGCAAATGAGAGCCAAAAACTTGCCAAAAATGTGAGCCAAAAAAGTCCTTCAGTAATCCTGGAGAACTATTCATCAAGAATACATAAAAAAATACAAGAAAGTCTGTCTTTTTGGAAGCAAATATGAAGAAATGAGGTGTGGCTCAAGACTTTTGCACCGTACTGTATTCCAAACACATATGTATTATTGAGTATATGTTCATAGTATAAAAAGAAAAACACCCCAGAAGTTTCTGCAGTGAAAAACATATTCAAGCCAACAGTGCCTGATCTTGAAGCAATCACTGACACATTTCATCGGATTGATCTACTGCAGTGATGATACCTTGGCTGGGTTTTAAAATGCAGACTTCTGCAGAACAGCTCGATTTTTTTCAAGTGGCTATTAATCGTTTCAGGAAGCTAGCTGTGTCTTTGTGTGTATCTGTGTTTAAACCATGTGTTACCCTGAAGTTGCCCAGGGAGACTACATACAATACGGTAAAGACTGGTTTCTAAAGCCTTGCCATGCTGACAGGAATGCGTACATCTCTCATGGTTAATAACCTATCCATAACACTTTACTTTTTCCTTTATGAAATTTTTGAGGCAGCTGTTTAATAAAGGATTGACTTCTTCAATTATAATTTTTTCAAATTTCAATTTAGGACTAGCTCTTGTCATGTCTAAAGGAATAGCTTTAATAGGTATTATTTGTGTTGAGGCAATGGTGAGACCTTCTTGAAATGAAATCATCATCTGTAATGACCTGGATGCACGCCACAAGTGCACACAGTGTATTTATTCAACAAGCCAAAGGAACAGCCATGAAACCTGATCAAAGCAATGCAGATTATTACTTTTTTTTTTTTTTTTAAACACATGCATCGACTCAGCGGTAATTACAAAAGCATTCATGGAATGTGTTAAGCTGAGTTTACACTCTGATTTTCATCCCAGTTTTGCAATTGCCAACAAAATAACATGTCATTAAAGAATTCTTTGGTTGTGAGTTGTGATATTTCGATTACACAATAAGAGATGCTCACTTGCATTTGATTTAGTGCCACTGCAACCAAAGACCGTCGATTATAAAGATGGTGACAAAAATATCCTCATTGAATTTGGAAAATCTTCTGGTTTATGTGACGATTTTCTGCATGGTTCTGGATCGCAATGATAGATGATGTAAAAAACTGTCCAATACACAAGATACGTCTGAAAAATGCCTAAATGTAAATGCAGATGTAAAGAGTCTGTGATGTCAGAGTGTTTGAGTCCTGAAACAGATAAAGCTGACAATGTTATTTGCAGTATGGCAAGGGAAAAGGTGTCTGTAAATGCTGGTTCATAATTATGGGTAATTTATGATTGTGACACCATTAATTAAAGTGTTCAAATAACATAGACTACAAAAGAACCCCTTTTTAAAATACTTTACGAGACAAAGCTATGAAGACAATTCAAAATAATTGACATAATATGCTTCAATCTGATTGTCAATACCGATATAATTACTTGTCAGTTATGTTAGGGTAGTATTGCAGTCCTTTACCCTACAGTTCATTCATTCATCTTCTATACTCTGTATAGGGTCGTAGGGGCCTATACAGGAGACTCTGGGGTACACTCTGGGCAGGGTGTCAATCTATCACAGGACACACTATGAGCAATTTAGGAACACCAGTTAGTGTAATCTGCATGTCACTGGACTGTGGGTACCCACCAAGCATGGGGAGAACATGCAAACTCAAAGACCCAAGGTGGTGCAAGGCGACACTGCTAACCACTAAGTCACCATGCCACCTATTCTACAGTTGTCTTCCTTAATTATTCAACTATTAGATTACAGTACATGCACAGCTTACCACAGTGCTCCTTTCTCCTTTTCATATTTCCTTACTTTTCTGGCTCTCTGATTATCTGGTAATTTGTTGTTTGAAAACATTATGTAAAATGAAAAAGCCTGTTATGCTAGCAAGATGTGGCTTCCTGGTGTAGCATTGTTTATTACCCAGCAGAGAAGGTGAGTTTGGGGGATTTCTGCACTTTGAGATTTGACAGTCTTTGTTGTGCCCTCAAACCAATGCCTGAAGCACTTTAATCAAACTTTTTTTTTTTCCCCCATGTTTGTCCTAATTTGGTTCCCTGGCAGAGACGCATGAAGCCCGTCAGCATGTGATCTCCCAATGATAAGGAAAATGCCATTATTCCTTGTTCCAGGATGTTAATTTAGAGAAAAGGCATTAGAGAATATACTATAAGGCATGTGCTAATTTAGTCAATATTAGTTTTTTAAGTAGACAACAATCAAAAACATATTGTACAAAGTGTATAGGATTAAAAAAAATATAAAAAGATTTTTCGCAGTTTTATACCAGGGTTTCTCACAACTGAACAATGGGTTTGTCTGTTTTAAATTATGTACTCCTAAATAATAAGGATCAGCTGAGTAACATTTTTATTAGTTTTTGATAACTGATGACATAAATTCTCATGGTCTCTCTGTACTGTCCATGTTAATCTTAGGCTTTCTGTATTTTAAGAACCCTAAACTGACTCAGGAGCGGCCAGAGCTGGCGAAAGAAAACCACGGTAGGTTACATAAGGCCTGAGAGTTGCCAGGACTGTCTTGATTTTATTGGGTGTAGCTCCTTCTAAAAGAATCGAGACATTCTTCTGGGCAAAGCAGAACCTTTCACATCTCATCTTCGCAACAAGGATCCGTGCCATGGATGTCGACTCAGCGCTTGGCTCTGTGGCTTGACACAGACAATGCAACCATAGTTTCCTAATCGAGAGCTCGCTGAAACTAAGAGCACGGTGGTGTATAAAATAGACGCACCTGTGCTTGCTGTTGTAAATGCCAGTAACCTTGTGTAATGAGTTGGTGCAACGCTGGGCTAAATAAAACTGGTTCACTGCATGTGATCCTTTCTGTTATCAGCATAGTATGGCACAAGCTTGAATGAGGAGGAAGAGGCCATCTTTTTTAAAGCTTGCAGGGGTCAGAAAAAGTTTAAGCCTAAATTCCTGACGGAAAGAAAAAGCGGAGTATAACCTACTGTATGAAGTTTTGAACTGGAAATTATGGCAAAAATCTTCAGGCAAATTCAGGCTTCTGTTTAGTTGAAATGGTCCTGGTTACAATTTCAACATCTTTTGATTGTTTTTCTACTCATTGCAATTTTCAGTCAGTCTATGCCAGCAATTTTTGGAAAAGTTGACAAAACCCATCTATACCAATGTACACATAGATGTACACTCATGCACACTGAAATATCTAGATGGTTTAGTCACATTTAAGTGAAAAATTAGTGACAGGTCTGGCTTCCAAAGTTGAAATCCTGATGATGCCACATCCATACATGGCTCGAAAAAACAAGAGCGCTGAATTGGCCTCTGGATGTGAGAGATGGCATACTCTTTCTCCTCTAGCAAATTTAATTGATTTGTTAGTAGGAATTGAAGGTTTGGATAAAGCTCATGTCTAGTATGTGGTAGAGGGTAGAAAGTGCTTTCGTCTGATGCTGTGCAGGGTTATGGAATTGTGTTGTTGGTTGGCTTCACATTTCTTCCAAAAAATGTCTGTTTGCCTTCACCCTCCTCAGTCAGAAGCTGTCATAAGATGTTGGGGAACTGGGGCTGGTGGGTGAGAATTGGCAAGGGACCAAATGGTGGAATATTTAGGGGAGGAGGTAACTGATTTCATAATAGTCCACAATAGGTAGCAATTTCTTGTTATGTGTGTATGAGTGCCTAGCACAGCAATTTACAATGTGATGGATTTATTGGTGTTTATTGTGCAGAGCCATGTACTGTATACACCCTGGTGATAAATAGCTAATATGACACTACCTGGCCAAAATAAAGGTTGGTGTTTCATAGGATAACATTATGATTCCAATAATGTGTTTCATCTGAGGTTAAGGGCCTTGCCCAAGGGTCCAGCAGTGGCAACATGGTGGTGGTGCTGGGGTTTGAATCTGGAACCCATATTCCAAAACCTTAACCACTGAGCTATCCCTGCCATCATTATGTGGTCAGAAAATGTTACGAATGGAGATCACTTGGTGAAAATTGACAGTAGAAATCACAGCTATGTTTAATGGTGAACGTAAGAGTGTCCGTCAGGGTGAGAAGGGAATCACATGAAGTGATGCACACATCATGCATAAAGCTCACTGTACAAGTATCTTGAGGCAGGGTTATGAATTGGGGTTGCTTCAGTTGGTCAGGTCTAGACTCAGCATTGGTATGTGGCAATAAAATGAAGCTGATGACCTGAATCGACTGATGACCAGGTTATCAGGTCAATGCATATCCCAAGACCCAAAGTGTAAAACAGTGGTTCAACATTGTGCCTTTTGGCCAGGCAGTGTAGTGTTGTATTGGCAGTTCTTAAAACACAAAATTATAACTTGTAAAATAATAATAAGCTCTATGCATGGCTTGATCAATGAGATTCCTGGTTTTTCATATTTGAACATGCTCATGTATAATTTTAATCACAAACATGCACACACAAAGTAATTTATTAATATTTAATTAGACTGTCTTTAGCCTTGATTATGGTATGGTTTTTAACCCAGTTCCTGTAATTTTAATGGTTTATTTGCTTGATGCAGGCCAATAATTTGACCCTTCTTAAAGGGTGACCTTTTTTGGCTGTGCAGTGTATTTTAGACGGTTCCCTTGGATGTATCACACGTAGAAGTAGTAGAACAGCTGGCTATCTAGCAGGTTGAAATGTGTTTTTCCTGCACAGGCACATTTTTGGCACCCATCGGCATAGGATTAACTTTCTCTGCTACATGAAGTGGGATTTAACAGAGCAATTTAATAAGTCGAAGAAAAGCTACAAACAATATAAAAAAAAAAGGGAACATTGCTAATGCGTAGTAGACAACCGTTCCGTTCTGGGAGAAAAATCGAGTATAGCTACACAAAAAGGGTTGATCTAAAACTGCTAAAATTTTTCTCTGGGGATCCTGAAAGAGGTTTTATGTGAAACACTAGAACATGCTTCACAGATAGAGTTCCAGAAAGAACCACTTTTTGGAAGGAAAGAACCATTAACTATCCACTGGACCATGTAAAAGTGTACAGTTGAATTTGTTTAATATTATTAAACCCCACGCTTGGATATTCCCCTACTGTCCTTGAAAATATACAACATATAATGTATTGTATGATAATTGGCCTTTCATTTGGTTCTATTAGTTGTTGTTGTTGTTGCTTTGTGTGTGTGGCTGTGGGTGGGGGAGAGTTAATCTTTTACCACTGGCAAGTTGTGCTTGTTTAATATTACAGTTTTTGTGTTTCCCTGGTTTCAGGAGGCTCTCCTAGTACTTTGGTTCCAAGTGTCATATTTTTTAAAAGACCGTGTTTCCTAGCTGCTGTTGCTGTGTCTCCTGTTTTTTGACTACTGTATGTGTCTTTCAGTTAATGAGAATACCCTGGTCTGACAGGGAGGTACTTAGAGATCTCCTTTGTATCTTAATGAAGATTCATGGAAAAGTCTATAAATAATTAAGCGTGTAATTGCGTGATCATCTTATTGCCTCTAGCAACAGTTTGTTTCAGGACATTTCTTAAATGACGACACCATCTTTGAGACTTATTATATAAATCAAATAGATGCCACATCTGTTCGGAGAAAGATTGGACACACCTTCTCCTTTAGTGTTTATTATTTTCAGCGTTGTACAGTGATACTTGCTTTAGCCAAGACACACAAGGAAAGGACATTAAATCAGTGGAAAACTGTCCACTGGTCTGATGAGTCCAAATTTGAGATTTTTGGTTCTAACCGCCCTGTCTTTGTTAGATGTAGAGCGAGTAAACAGACGGTTCCTGAATGAGTGTTTCTCACTGTGAAGCATGAAGGAGGAGGTGTGATGGCGTATGATTGTTTTGCTGGTGAGGACAATTTCCCGTTAGGCACAATTGATTTGTACCATGCCCAGGAACGATTGCTCTCCCCTCCCGACCCTCCACTACCCAGCATTCACATCATTTTTGCTCTCCATTCTTGAGGGGGCTTGTGTATTTACATCCTCCAATACAGCAGGTGGCAGTATGCACCTAATGGGTTTGTGAGCTGCCATTAAACACAAAAGAAGAACAGGGCGAGGAAGTTAACTTTCGAGCTATGCCTAATATTATTGATATATATTTTTTTAAATGTCAAGAGCAACTTTCTCTTGTGCCTAGCTACTTCATCAGCTATGGCTGTGTAGGTCAGAAGATGAGATGACTCATACTACACCTGCACGGGGTTTAGGAGAAGACCGATGACATTGTGTCTAAACTGTGATCTTCTGTTTTCAAGTTCGATTGGCTTTGATTGTTTTCTAGACCACCTTTTCCAGCAGACTCGGGCATAGCTCCGGAGCACGGAACGATTGTGTTCTCACTGACCAAAATGAACCAGACTTTCCGGTCAAGTGTTCTTGATTATAATCCCAGGGTCCTAATGTGAAAATTTAATTAGTCAAAATTGAGGGCACACTTAACCAGCATGGCTACCACAGCATTTTGCAGTGACATCTGGTTTGTGCTTAGTGGGAACATCATTTGTTTTTCAACAGGACAGTGACCTCAGACACATCTTTGGGATATGTAAGAACGATTTTTCCATGAATGCGAGTGATCGAATGCTGCATCAGATGACATGGCCTCCACAAACACCTAAATCCAGTTGAGATGGTTTGGGATGTGTTGGATCGGAGAGGGAAGGAAAAGCAGCCAACAAGTACTCAACACCTCTTACAACTCCTTCGAGATGTTGGAAAACCATTCCATGTGACGACCTCATGAGGCCGACTGAGAGAAGGCCAAGAGTGTGCATAGCTGTCAACAAAGCAAAATGTGGCTACTTTGAAGAATCACAAATCTAAAACATACTGTATTCTAGGTTATTGATCACATTTGTGTTAACTACACAATTCCATATTTGTTCTGTCATAATTAAAATGTCTAATAAAATCAAGAAAAAACATTGAATAAGAAGGTGTCCAAACTTTCGACTGGTTTCGGCAGATTTCCTGCAGGTTATCTTTCACTTATCACGTAATATCTTTACAGGAACTGATGCATTTGTTGTCTTTCTGTTTATCATCGCTTATGTGTGGGCTGTCTGGGTCGTCTATAGCTCGCAGAGGAGTAATAGATGGGGAGGATTGCTTTCCCTCGAGTCCTCTATCCCAGCACCCAAAGCTTGGATCACTGCGTAGTGTGTGAGTGCGTGTGTGTGTGTGCGTGTGTGTGTTTAAGTGTACAGACAGATGGTGAGGTACTTAATGGAGTTTTGGAGTGAGAGGTCATTGAGTAGACTTGTTTAGGCTGAGGGACAGACCGAGGGAAAAGAAAGCAGGTGTGTGTAAAAGAGAAAGTAGGTCCATAGTTGTAAGGCAGTGTTTTCAAACGCATTAGGCACATGTACACACACACACACACACACACACACACACACACACACACACACACACACACACACACACAGACAGACACTCACTTGCACATACGTACACACTATCATCTTGTCGCCATCTACAGAGGTGGCTGAGCCTCTTCCTCTTAAATTGTAGAGGGTTCTCAACTTTCTTTACACACACACACACACACACACACACACACACACACACACACACACACACATACACAGACACAGACAGCAGGCTCTTAATGCAGGCTGTCAGTATAGAACTGACTGTCACTGATGAAAGCAAGTGCCTCTAGAATCCAGCAGCCACATATCTGCTTTAAATATTTTCCTAGGCACTGTTTCTCTTAACACAATCTCTATCACTATGCACAGCAGTTGACAGTGGGATTCCAGAATCTCATTTGCAAATACGTTTCTTTAAAACATGATGACAGAATACACCGTTTGTGCCCTTCAAGAAATTTCTTCATAATTCTTTAGTTTATAAGAATATGGCTAGCCTAATCCCCACCATACTGTGAATTAAATACAGTGAGTTCATTGTGCTTGAAAATGGCTGCTGTGATTGAGCACTTGTGCCTTGTGCATGTGTTGCTGCTAAGCTTTGGTGAGCAAAGGCTTTCGCGTATGGCGGAATTTCCTCTCTGGCAGCATTGCACGGCTCTGGGATTGTTTTCGCTAAAGCATTGAATTCGGTCGAGGTGACCCTTTGAGCAAAAACGGTTCTTTGAAGAAATTAATAAAAGTTTGTTTAGGCCGATGCAGATCCGGTTGCTAGGCAGGTGGTGTGGTGGATGAGTTCCTAAATCATTTTTAAGCTGCGTATTAAGGTTCCCTGACGAAGTTCGCAGCAACAGCGTAATGATTTGAGAAACTGTAGAACTGCACCCGATTCAGCCAAGTGAAGCTGATTAATACTTGTGGTTTCTAAAAATGAAGAGAAGAGCTGTATCATAATGTATAGTGTTCCCAGGTCAGATAGGGTATAAAAACGTGACAATTATTGTGTAGCACTGATATAAGATTAAAGTCACTTGAACCGATAATCGATTTCCTGTGTTCTTGAATCAGGTCATGTTTTATCAGGTTTATAGTCTATAAGGTTTATAGTCTAAATACTGTGCAAGGATGAAGTTTTATGATTCTGTTTTACTGTATATTTACTGCATTCTGTCCAACCTCATTGTTCTACTTTTATTCCTTTTCAATTCCTGTTTTCTTCGACACTTTCATTTAGAACCCATTCCAATCCAAATCCAATCACAATTTATGGAATTGTAGCCCACAACCTGGCTCACTGGCACAGAACATTAGCTGTTGATACATATTAGTTTAATACAGTGATCCCTAGCCCTGTTCTTGAAATCTGCATTCTTGCAGAGTTCAGCTCTGTCCCTTATTAAACACACCTGATCCTTCTAATCAATGCATTGCCAAAGCCCTGATTGGCTGGAGCAGATGGAGTAGGGATTGAACTCTGTAGGAATGTAGATCTCCAACACGGCCAGTGACTACTGGCTTGGATAAGGTATAATTAGTAATATGAATACTGGTGATTGGGGTAATAAAATGCGAAATGTGAACAGAAAGTCAGGCTAACCTGTGCAGCTATCCTTCACCTCTCAATATTTGAACGTCAGCATTGAAAGTTGCCCTTACTGAAAAGTGCTTCATATCGCCCATATTCGACTGGTCCACGCACTCCTAACTGAAAAGAGGAATCCGAACTTTTTCGGATTTGACTCGTAGTGGTAAGACCTCCAATTCACACATTCAGCTCTTCATATATTAATTAAGAGCTTACCTCGGTATTGATGTCACTTACAGTGAAGCTCCAGCAATTTCCTCGTCTATCATTTTGAATGGTAATTTGCAACCGAAATGATTTATTTGACTGGTTGATGTTTGGTCAGTCAGTAATATACCTACTGAGTACTCCTGTATAGTGAGTTTTTGTGTTGATGTAAGTGGTCAATGTATTTGGTGTACATATAGTTTCAGTACAAAGAGCTTATTAGAAAAAGCAAGCGTTATAACTACATTATGCAAACGAATAAAACGAGTGTAATTGTTTGTTTCGTTCTACAGGCAGAATCAAGTCAGTCTCAGACTGCATACTTCTTGCCAGAGTTTGCTCTGTCTCCACAAGGAAGCTTTCTGGAGGACACAACCGGAGAGCAGTACCTCACGTATCGCTATGATGATCAGGTAGGCGTCAGACATGTCCAGTGTAATGTTGCCTTAACTCACATTTCATTAAGCAATTGTGTGTGCAATTGTGATCTGTCTCCGGTCAGTTAAGCCGTAGCTTTCAGGAAATGACTTTATGAAGTCAAAGGTTTCACTGATTTTATCCAGATCAAGTGCATCTTAACACTTTTTACTTTTAATGAAAATTATCAGCACTGGAACGTCAAAACATGGTACGCATTATAAAGAACTAAATGTAAGCAATATAACAAATAATATAAGGAAGTATGAAGAAATTGTTTTTTTCACACAGCGGATTCAAATACAAGGAAGTAAAGGTAAAGGAAGGAGGATAATCCAGACTAATGACTTTTCAAAAATGTTACATTTGCAGTGAGATAAACTGGGTGTAAGGAAATGTTATAAGCAGTAAGCACAATGATTTAAAAGTATCTGTGCAAGGATTAATTTACATGCTGTGAAACCTAAGCGCAGGCATTAAGTGGCTCATTCAAAATAGAATATAGTGCTCACAACCGTGTCCAGTGGTGCCTTTTAGACATGGACCTTCAGTGAGCTTCCCTAAAATAAAAAAAAAAAAAAAATAAAAATTTTTTTTTAATTAAATAAATAAATAAAGGGCAACTAAACCATTGTTGTACTTTGACTACAGACTATAAAGATGTATTGAAACAGCCCTCCACACATTTTTTTCACAAGTAAGCATAACAAATATCTATATGCTTGAAATTCATATACATTTTGCAGGTATTTGGAGATGCAACTATCCATAAAGTTCTAATGGAAAAATAATAATTAAATGATTTAAGTTGGCATAATAAAATCCTCCCATACAAGCTACTGGTAGCCTTTCAGTAGCAAAGAAAATACAGTTGTTTTGCTAACTAGCAATAAATAATAAAAATAGAAAATCAGCAAAATCATCATTCACTATAGGTAACAGCAATAAAAAATAGTGTAGGTGGTATGAGTCCTGTGTATGTCATACTGTGCATGTCATACTGTAGGTCTGCTTTGGGACTTTAACAATAGCCCTGCAGCTCGTGTTGTATTCCAGATCATATACAAACACAAATTGAAAAATAATGCATTCAGAGGACACCAAAAGCATGACCTAGTAAATCACCAAACAGTACAAAAAAAAATTAACTTTACAGAACCAATACGGTAATAAAACAACCAACAACAATTAATAATGAACAGTTTTCTTAAACTTGTTAAATTACCTTTAACGTGATCTTGTTTAAAGTAGAAACCATGTACAATGTTTGCAAAGAAAGTTTAGTTAAAATATTGTCAAAAAAATTTTTTTTCTGACCAAATCAGCTGTAGATAAAATATTTCTGAACGTTGATACAACATGACAAATACTAAATACTAATCTCACGAAAGGTGCATTTACATGGACCCTAATATTCCACTAATAAACAAAAAGAATAAAAGAGAAATTCACAAATTACAAATGCATCATTTAAACATGTTCAAAAACTCAATTTGGGGTGTAAACCTTTGATAATCTACTTAACAGGTAAATGAATACAGAATTCTTATAACCAATCCTAAAGCATGAAGGTGGGATTAATGTGCAAAGATGGGACAGAAATACTTCTCCTTCTGTTATAGTTCTGCCAGATTAAACACTTAACAATGGGCAGGACCACTTTGCACATGTAAAAATAGTTATAGTCTGATTAAATGCTTTGTGCATGTAAACACACATCTTATCAGATCAGCGTCCATGTAAACAGAAAAGTTTGGAATCTTTAATCAGAATGATTTCAACCAGATTGAAGAAATCTATAAACATAACTACAGACTCCAATATTGAATGCTCCCTTTGTGAAGTCATCTTAAGGATCCCCGCCATGATCATATGAATGCGACCTAATTTAGAAAATCATAGATACATGACAAGAGCTGGGATAATGTGATGTTGTCAAATTGGACTTTGGCATAGTTGTTTCCGCCAAATGGGCTGATGTATATAACATATTGTATATAAAGTGCAATGCAAATTAAATTTAATGGAATATTTTGGTATACGACACTCATTTGATTGGTCATGTGCCATTCAAGAATGCTAATGTGTATATAGTAAAACAACACTAGGACGTTTCTGTCTTTGTTCACTCCAGCTCTATCAATACTTTTTTTTACATTGAAACTATTCCTACACATCCTGTAGCTGTCATTCACTCTGTGTGTTGCGTGGCAACATGCCTTGCTCTATCCAGCTATGGCTGCTGTAAGAACTATTTCTATAGACAGAACAAAAGGTGAATAAAACATTTGGCCATATTATGTATGACATATCAGCTACTCCACGACATTCATTTCTTATTAATAGAACCATTTTAAAAACATTTTTTTTAGAAAAGCAATGTTACTCTTGTAATTGTGCTGTTGTGCTGATTATTGGCTGGCTGTGATTTCTTGTGGCACTTGACCTGTTCGGTCTGGATATTACTGGATATAAGAGAGAATTTAGAATATAGGTATGTCTGTGAAGTGAAGTAATAGCCCTCCATGCTTTGAGCGGACTGTTTGAGAAAGGTGTTCATTGAGGCTTGAAAAACTTTCCTACTGCCTTCAGGGTTTAAAGGGGAATCGAGGCCACTCAGCATTTAGCCTTTCTAACAAGCAAGTTCAGGTATGCAAGACTTTTCTGTCCATTGCACGATGGCCATTAATGCAGGGATGCCGTGTGCCCCTGCCAGAGCTGTTTTAGGGTCTGTTATGGAAGCCTTGCTTAGCTTCATTCCCATATTGGACTTTGTTCTCAGCACAGTTGTTTAAGGGATCTGCATGTGCTGAGAGCCTGTCTTGGGTTGATTTAGGGTGAGCGTGTAATGTATTGACCTTTGAGTGAGTTGTTGCTGGAGAGAGTTGGTGGCATGGCGACGATGCTAAGGTACGCCTACTGTTATGATAAATATACCATAACTTATTCTGACAATCTCATCATGTGTAAGTGTGTTTAAATTACACTACTTGAGAATGTGTATTTGGAAAGTATCTCTGGGTTGTGGGTGCTGACAGAGGGCTGCTTTGTAACTAATACTTTCATTTATTATATCCTTCAGGGACAATTTCTATTAATATTACCGCAAATGATTTTAATGTTCATTTAGTAGAAAAACAAGAAAACATCTACCTCTTGCTCATCGCCTACAGTATATCGCTTTATCCTTTATCTAGGGTCGCGGGGGGCCTGGAGCCTATTCCAGGCCTAGACTTGGGGCACTAGGCTGGGTACACCCTATATGGGTTGCCAGTCCATTGCAGGTCACACACATACACACACTCACACTACGGGCAATTTGACGGGTCTTTGGACCGTGGGAGGAAACCAGAGTACCAGAGGAAACCAGAAGCATGGAGTGCATGAATTTTACATGCACGCAGAGGCGGGAATCGAACCTTCCTGGGAATCAAGCCTAGATCCTGGAAGTGTCAGGCAACAGTGCTAACCATTAAGCCACCATGCCGCTGAGGATGTACCTGGGCTTTTTAAATCAAATTACTCATGGCCCCCTGAATACCTGGTGGTTCCAATAGTATGTTCCAAGACTAAGTATCATGACCATAAATGGGGCCAATTGACTTAAAAATGGCATCAAAAGAGAAATGCGGTCATTAATTTTGTAAATACTGAATATAGGTTTTGTGCGTTCATATATTTTTTAATGGTCCACATTAAAAAATGCCAAAATTAATTTTATAGCAATGTTTATTTTGGTATTTTTCAGCATTAGCATCCAGGCATTCTGCACTAATGTCTGCAATAAAAGTGGATAATTTTCTATTCACCCCAGCTAAAAGCAAACATAGAAACACACACACACAAAAGACAGTGGTTTTACATAGTCCTACATACAAGATAAGTCAATACTTTTCAGTATAAGTTCAGATATTATTTGAGATACAGCTCAGGATAATCGTCACCACCATAGTGGAAAGGTTTTTTAGTTGTATTTTTTATGAGAACGAGTTTAACACCGTTGTGCTGTTTGCCTTGGAATCCGGTGCACACGGATGTTTTTAGCTCTGACGCTCCCTCATGCATCAAGTACAAAACCAGACTTTGCTGCTACGCATCAGACACATCACACATCCTAGGCTACTAAGTCAGTGAAAGGACTAATGCTTTGCTTTTTAATCACATATGTTACATGTACATATATTAACATAATAAAATGTTCAAATGCAACTGTAGATACAGTGATGAATTTGTTTTCTGAAAAATCAAGGATTAGGTCACAGATTTGTAACATTAATTTTACTTAAATAGCTCTAGACCATGTTAGCTTAGTTAATCCATGTTTAAGATTGCTTGCAAATGTGTGTCTTTGAATATTGAAACAATAACAATAAAAAAAAAAAAAAAAAAAAAAATATATATATATATATATATATATATATATATATATATATATATATATATATTCTTCACAACACCATAAGAATAGAAACCAGGTTTGAGGTTTGTAGGCCATGTAGAACATGAAGGAGGGCCCTGGAAACACTGATCTTAACATAAATGACAGAATTATCTGGAATTGATTTGAATTGAATTGCAAAGGTCAGAGATGTGTACCAGGTCCCACATATTGTACAGCTTTTTCCTCCCAAAGCATCCTTGATTTTTCCTCCCCGGTCTCAGGGGCCTAATAATTTAAACACATTAAATTATTCCTGGCACTTTGCATTCAGTTGGTCCACAGCGCAGTGATTAGGGAAAAAAATAAAAAATAAATAAACCATTGATTTTACAATAACATAACAATGACAGAAGGTCAAACGAGTCCCTTTTACAGCACATCTCATCTATCAGAAATGCCAAAATGTCCATCATGTCTATACAATGTCTTATACGCAGCTTATTCCCTATGACAGCAGGAGCTTCAACTAATAGATAAAGCATATGTTTCCCTTAGACACCTTCCCTGCCAGTCTCCTTGTGATGCTTGAGAGACATACACATACGAAAGTGTCTTCAGAGCAGTCCAGCTCTCACAGACTTCTTTACAGTGTGTTTAACGTGCCCTACTGCCTGCACTGCTTTTTTTTGATCCTAGCCAGCTGTGCCTTCTTGGCTCTTTCTATCACACTAGCGCCAGTGTTTCCATACAATGCGAGCAGGGAATAACGCAGAAATGGATCATGAGGCAGCAGAGAAAAAACAAACGCCCTTGGTTTGAGTATAGGCAGGGTACGTTTTGGGGAATTGGGAGTGTGCTGATTAATTTCTGGTCGATCCTTGGAGGAGAAGTTGTGGTTATGAGCTGATCGGTAATTGTGGATAAGTGAAAATTTGAGGCAGTGCATGGCATGAGAAAGATTATACCAGGCGCAGGCATTCACCAGGCTTCTGTGGTTTGTGGCATGATGACAGTGGGTATTAATAAAAAGAGTGGTTTAAGGATATATGACTGGCAGGTTTAGCTGTGCTGGGCTCTGTCAGTGACATTTTGATGCATTGTGCAGGAGAATAAAACAAGTCAGTTTTGGGGATAGCCGGCACCATGTCACTGAGGACTCATGAACAGAGCAGAAAACTGGTACTTAATCATCTAGAAAGAGCTGTAATACTGAGACAATAATTCTTCTTGGCTCATAGAAAGGTTAACAGTGATTTACAATGACAGTATCCATGACTTCAATGCTGTGGCTAAAATTGTTTGCAAATAATTGTGTATTTGACTATTTAGAGATATACTGTATTTAAAATGCCGGTCATATCAGACAGGCCAGTTAACTTACTGTGTGTAATTATAGTTCACTTCAAGTGAAGAACTGATAGTATAAATGTCAAATGTACAGTAGTAGCACTTAAGTACTTCCTTCCTCCTTCACTCATTGTCTATAAGGCTTATCCCGTACACTGTAGCAGGAGGCCTGGGGTCTGTCTAAGGAGACTTAGGGCACGAGACGGGCTACACCCTAGACTGGGTGCCAGTTCATCACAGGGCACACAAGCACACACTGTGGAAATGCCAATTAGCCTAATCTGCTTGCCTTTGAACCGTGGGAGGAAACTGGAGTACCCAGAGGAAACCCACCAAGCACATATGCGAGGTCCGTAAAGCCGGTGAAGACATACAGGTTATGCTTTACCTCTGCCATAGACAAATACTACTAATGTGCTAATTCCCTAGCGTTTGCACAATAAAAGAACATCAGTGTAGTTTGTGAAAAAGCCCATATCTTATCTTATATGAGATTTGAACCCTGACTGACAGGCTTAATTATGATTCAGTTAGTATATTTCATATAATTTACTGTACTGCTATTTCATATAGAGATTATGTTAAAATTGACTATTAATTTTATTTATATGAAGGAATTCAGTGCAGATTTTGTGAAAATCGGTCACGTCTAGCTATTCAGCCAGGATGAAAGAAAAGCCACCATATAACAGGAGGAAGTGGATGTCCCATTTTAGTTTCATACTGTGCCTTTCTGTAGTCATAGATGAGGCCCAGTGCCTAGGAGCTGAAAAAAATAATAAAGCTGGACACAACTTTCCATTTGCCTTTCCTCTCCAAGTAAGGAATGGTGCTGTTTTGGGTTACACTTTACTTTTTTTTTTTTTTGGTGGGTCAGATGCTCATTCACCCTGAAAATCCCTTTATGGCATAGACAGGAGTCTAGTTAAGACGTTTTCCTTATAGACTTGCTTTTATTATTTGGGGTGTTCTGTTATGCAGTATATTACAAATAGGATTTACATTTTTTATGTTGGCGCCCTTCATTATTTAGGCTGGTATTACTGGAGCACCAAAGCAATGGTTTAACCTCAATTATTACTGAGTCTTAGCAATGCCCTTCATATCCTTCAAAGATAATATATGAACCCTATATATATATATATATATATATATATATATATATATACTGTGTATATACAGGGGTTAGACAATGAAACTGAAACACTGGCCAATTTAGTGTTGGAGGTTTCATGGTTAATTTGACCAGCCTGGTGGCTAATCTTCATTGATTGCACATTCCACCAGTAAGAGATTTGAAATGAAGAAAGGTAAAGAATTGTATGTCTTTACATAAATGTTATTAGTGAACATTTTTTATATATATAACAAAGATGCATTTTTAATACTTGATCCCCCCCCAAACAAGTTCTTTAGATATCCAAGCTGTAATGAATTGCCAAGCTTGAGCGTGTAAGTGTGAGATTTGTTATGTGATATGTGCAGCTTCTAATTAAAATTAAAATTCCCTTCATTCTCACCTACTACTTAAGATGTACTTTGTCCCATCAACTGTCAGCTAATGTTGACTCTGCCCTCTTCCTCCATGCTTCCCTTGATCTATTTTTAATGCACTGTTTCCATGTATCTTGAACACCTTCTCTGGGCTCTTGACTCACCATTAAAAAGCCAGAGGGGATGCATGTAACACCACGAACACTTTTTTTTTTTCCCAGGGTGCTTTCATTTGCTTACATATGGGGCACTTAAGGAAGCTTATAACTGCCCAATCCTTAAGAATGGCTCATGTAAAATGGATCTTGGGTGCTAAAGAAACGGAAAGGCAATACCCATATACTGTACACTAAATAAAATGAGCTGCTATCAAAGAGATCTGCACAGAAATGTACCATTTATTTTTTATTTAGATATAAAGTAGACTTTAAATGATCCTTCTATAAATGCTAATTTGGCAGCAGATTATGAACGAATTAAGAGCATGAAATTATTAGTTGTTCGTTCATTTAAAGCACATTTAACTAGGATGTACTAAAAAGCCTTATACTAAAGAGAAAATATCTGCTTTGATGGATGGAAAATACTAAGGGACCTATTAGAGTAACTGATGTTTTTATCTGTTTCTTTTTTTTTTTTTTTTTCTCCTGTTTTTAATTAAGATCCGCCTGACTTGTCTGCGGGTTGTGCGTTTCAGAGGTTCGTGAGCTGAACAGATGAGAGTTTTAGATAATCTTGTTTTAGATGCCAAGAAAATTCCTACGTTTGTAATTGTATCAGTTGATTCTCCTTGATGTTCCCACCTAATTTTAATAAGGAGAAACAAAACCGCTGTGATTTGGGTTGATTACAACCATTAAAAGAAATATTTTCTGAAAAAATGTAATACATGCATTTTTTTTTTATTTTTTATTTTTTACTGCGAATACAGCTGATCAGTCAAGATATTGTACGCTTTATTGGTTTAACATGCGCCTTCAAAGACTAAAGGAATTAAGGATTTTATTCTTTTTTTTTCTATGTTCAGCACACGGAGACACCCATGTTTTATTGCTATAAGTGTTTATCTGTCGACCAAAATTGTAAGATGGTGTTGCAGTGTGAAGATGTTTTAATGGTATCGTGCTGGTGAAGGTAATGTAAATAAATCCATATTTTTTTATTGAAGGAGACACACACATGCATCTATGACATCTACTCAATTTTTTTTTTCTCCAGGCTCATCTAGAGATTTTAATCTGCTTAACTTCAAGCAGCATTTATATTTAAAACAAGCTTTTCTATATCCCTATAGACTATAACATGCAATTGGCTTGAAATTCATATAGAAGATTATTAATCATTTTAATGCTACTGTAGTGTTAAAATGATGCAGACGAGTGGGTGGAATACCAATTTAAAATTTCAATTAGAGATTCTGGTTTCTCTAAAATAGCTAGACTTTGGGCTAAAGTTTCTGCTAGAGATTAATCATAGTGTGTGCTAACCTACATCAGCAATCCTCTTTCACAATACCGAAGAACAATGTTTTGAGGCAGATGTTTTCGGGAGAATTTTTTTGTATTTCTTTTTTTATTGCCTGCATCAAGCAAGGAAAACATTTAAATTACTGGAATGGGTTACAAACTGTAGAAACACATTATTAAAATAAGGGTAATACTGAACCTCTGGGTCAGAAAGAAGTAATGAAATGATGATGATTGGAGATCACGTAAACTCTTGGTGACTTTGCATTTTAAAAAGTCAACAGTAGAAATCACAGCTATGTTTAATAGTGAGTAAATGAGAGCATTTCCACATGCACAATGTGAGTTGAACTCTCAGGATCGGGACCAAGAGATCAACTTGTTGGTGAGACTAATCGCAAATGAAAGCTTCTATTTGCTAGCAAGGATAAAGCCGTGTGATCTGATGAGTCCACCTTTACTGTACCCTGTTCCAGAGCAAACAAAATGCATGTCCCGGTAAGAAGGGAAGCCCATGAAGCGATGCACCCATCGTGTATAATGAACACTGTGCAAGCCTCTGGAGCAGTGTTATGATCTGTAGGGTTGTTTCAGTCGGTCAGTTCTATATACAAAATATTACAGTAGAATCTGAGACTTTTTTTGTCCAGGCCGTGTATACCCGATTAATCTGGTGCAGAAATAGAAGCAAATATTTGATGCATGACCTGTCTGACTGATTTCCTCTGGGTAAAAGGGAAACTTTTGATCTCACTTTCTTTGAATGCTTCTCAGCAGATAAGCTAGAAACACTCAGACGCATATTATCTAGCCGACCTGAAATGCTTTATCTCTTTGAGCTTTCCAAGCAGTCCGCCGTTTCTTCCCATCACACGTAACACGTTATTTTGTTTCCTCCCTGTTCACTGAGAAGTTGCACCTGCCACACAAGAAACAGCTTGGAAACTGCAAAATAGAGGCCCCATTATAAAATTCCCCACTTGCCTGCACATTTCAAACACACTTTTCTCCCAAGATGGGACTAGTTTCACGCGCTCACAGCATGCCTGGATCGGCGTACGCATTAGTGGCCTTCATGACAGAGCGCAGATGTACAAATTGCCACGTGCACTCCCTGAATCCTGCTAATATAAACCCGATCGAACGTGACGTGTGGTTTTACCACAGGGTCGTTTTTTGGAACGATGCCCGTTCGAGTTGCAGAAAGCTAGAGAGAACGAGGAGGCAGCTTGAGTGGTCTTTAGAAAGCAACATCTGGAATTGCCCCCAGTGCAAATGAAGTGTGCAGAGAAATCACTATTTTTACACATACACCCAGGCATGTATAAAAATAACCTTCATTGCGCTCCATGTTAAAAATGTAGACCCACTTAGCTACATTTGTATATATTTTAAGTAAAGTTGTACAGTATATATATATTTTTTTATACCAGGCCAAACTGAACAGAAGGAGTTCAGTTGTTTTTGAATTGCTGATTTTGTTTATACTCATATGCATCTTAATCGGTGTCCCTTACTTGTAACACAAGGACAATATTGTGAAAGATAATATTTTGACTCATGTCTACAGCAATAACACTATTTAGCAGTGTAATACCATCTTCAAAGAGTCGAGGATTGGTATCTTTTATTTCCTCTGTTTTCATATCTACACTACACTTCACACAAATGTTGGCCAGAAGCGTGAAAATGATCAGGCAATGCTAAGTTGTTTCATTTTAATAAAGGTAATGTGAATAGAGTTGCAATGTATTAAAGGAGGCAAACAGATATATCAGTGACATCTACATAAACGGCACATCACTTTATCTAAGCCCTCTTTCAGACGGCATATCTGAGGAAGAGGACGTGATTTAAACATCTGATTTAAACATTCCAACCAGGCGGTTTTCTAAGAACGCATTTGTCAGTAATAAATCTGACACAAAACCCATAAGCACAAACCTGTTTCAATTGACTAAACAGGTACATTATAACAATAATATTGGTCAGAATTGGGTACAACCACATAGAGTTGTTTGAACGGTAGAATAATAGAATAATGTTAAAATAAATACAATGATAGTATAATGTTGTTTAACACATTTTACTTTACTGATACCCGTCCTGACGCAGCCCTACGATTTTTATCTCTGCCTGGAACTGGCACCAGGGATGTCCTGCATCTAGTGTAAAACTTGTAATGAATCCAGTCCTTCTGGATGGCAGCTGAGATGCCTACCACTTTGACCAAAATGCGCCACAGTGCAGAGAATAATATAATAAACTGTGTAAATAAAGTGTGTATATTTATGAACAATGATTATAAAACATAATCAGCACCATTTTCTGACTTTCACTCTTTTTGGAAAATCTTTTCTTCAGACACACAAAGTTGTCTATAACAAAACACTTCGATTTTAAAATTGCTTTATGTTCCCATAAAAGCTTTGAATTATAACTAGTACTTTTGCTTTATTTTTGGCGCCGTCCTACACTTACACTACACTACACTGTATTATCTATGGAAGGAAATAAAGCAGAGAGCGATAATACTTAACACTATAACACTCGAGAGATTAATGAGTGCAAGAGAAATTAGATAAAAGGTGTTCGGGAAGCTGTTGCACTGACTATGTCTACATTTGTCACAAGAATTTACAAAGATCAGCCATAACATCAAAAATATGACAACCACCTATGGTTTAAGTCTCCCTGGTGCCACCCTTGAGTGTGGGTCCACAGGGCCACTGGGGGTTTGCTGTGGTGCCTGGTCCCAGGACAATATTTTGCTGTGGGTTTTGGGGTGGGGCCTCTCTGGATTAGACTTTTTTTGTATTTTTTTTCTTTGCCTGCTGAGCCCCATGTGCAGCAGACTGTGGTGCACTGGATGTTCTGGTGCTTTTCTATCATGGCCAGCATAGACTTTTTTCAGTGATTTGTGCTGTACTGTCTTTTCTGTGGTCCCTACAGACATGGCTGCTCATGATTCTTTCACGTTTACTTCTTTTTCTCAAACCTGCCTAAACGCAGATATCTCCAACTGTCATACTGTTCCTATTGGTGTCAGAATAAATTGTACAGTGAGGATCCCAAGGCAGGAACAAAATCCTGTGAAGAAAAAAACAAGTGACTGTATCATATTTTTGTATTTAGTATGAAAATTGGCAGCATAGTGTTCTACTGTAAGAAGGGCTGAAGCTTACTTAATACCATATGTGCAACGTCTGGCACTGCATATGGGATTGTAAGCATACGTGCATAAGGATGTGGCTATTTCTTTGTATCTATATAATTAAATGTTCAAGTGGAAGACAATGTCATTTATATACGTGCAGATAACAGCTAGTTAACATGGTTAATGTTAACAGCTAATGCTGGTCATCCAGGTATCAAAATGTATATTCATATCAAATCATATGACATAAAATGACTTTTGTGTGATTGTGTACTAAAGGGAACTTTGAAACCTATTTATCCCATACAAAGTTCTATCCAGCGCTCTTCTGCATTCTGCAGCCAGACCTTCCTCATTCATTCCTCCATGAAAATTGTGGAATCTTTATTAACTAAACAATGGAATTGTTGTGCTTCTGAATAGGACACTACTCTGCCTTAGCAGGCAACTTTTTGTCTCATATACTGTAACGTATATGAACTTACTGTAACACATTGGCCAGATCTCAGCATAATATGCCCAGCATATGGTGTACATTCAGTATTTACCGAGGGCATAATTGTTTAACTCATTGCACTCGACTGTGAGGCTCTGTGTAAAACTCAGTGTATACAGTTTTCAGAAACGCCAGTGCCCTATGTCACTCTTCAATTAATCATGTGTAATAAATCTTATGCATTTAGCTCGGTCCACAATGTTGGATATTATTAGCCAGGCTGAATACACACACAGACATTTTTAAACCTAGGTGAAAGTAACAATAAAAGTGTGCAAGACATTTTGTTCCTCATAAAATTGCATCACAGTCTTCCAAATGTGTCCAGTTTAACAATATTTGACAATGTCGAAAGCTGAAAGAAGACTTTTTATGTACAAGGACCAGGTTGTACCTCGTGGGCTGATGTAGGAGGGAAAAGATTGAGTAAACTTCTTGATTAAGGCCAATCCAAAACTTTTCATCACGGTACAACGTGAAGGTCAGTACACATGTAGGCAAAGCCAAAAGAATAGGAGATAAACAAAACAGGTACAGTCAGAAAAGAAAAAGGCAGAGGAACAACGCTCCAGGAAAGCATGATTACATCAGGAAGACTTCAGAATAAGACAAAGAGACAGGAGGGTATAAATAGAAACGCTTATCAAAACAAAACACAGAACTGTTGAGTACAGTAGGTAATGAACCGGTGTATGGACGGGACAGACATGAGGCTGGAACCAGTACAAATGCATACTGCAAAATAATTGAAAGCACAAGGTGACCTAAAATGGAGAAAGCAGCGCTCACAGTGTTGGGCACTATGTACAGTTCGGGGGCGTCGGTTACGGGGATGTCCTCATAGTGATCCACTGTATAAAGCTAGTGGGGCAGTAGTGCTGCTAACTAACACTAATTATTGTAGCTACAGTATTTTACTGGGTTTAAATATCGACATATTTTATATCAAAAGTTTGTTTTCATCATTTGCGTTATTGTTTCTTTATTCCTTTTTGAAGTTGAAATACATTGTTGGCTTTCGATTTGTGTGGTAGTCTGGGAAAACAGCCAAAAGAGAAGAAAAGTCTGGTTTAAGCTAAAAGCTTTTTTTTTTCCCTCATTATGACATACTTCGTCACTTCAGCTTTAATAGACTGTAACTATATTTCCCAGAAATTGTAAGGAAATAAAATTAGTTTATTTCTGTACCAAATTCAGTGTTAAATGCTGACACAATGTCACCCTTTGTTTAAGATGTTGGATAGCTATTTTTCGGTCAAAATGCAGCCTAATTAGGTTTGTAATCATATACTGTACCAGCCGTCAAACTGACTGTGATGGTCCTGTGCCGCAGTCAGATTGAAACCCGAAACCAAACTTTATCACACAAGAGCTTCGTTCTGCTTTGTGTAGATGCAAACATATTCAGAAAACTTCAAACATAACAAAGGTTTTGAGCCACCCCTTATATCGTCACGTACTCACTCACTCACTCACTCACTCACTCACTCATCGTCTATACCGCTTTATCCTGTGTATAGGGTTGCAGGGGCCTGGAGCCTATCCAAGGAGACTTAGGGCACACGGCAGGGTACACCTGGACAGGATGGCAATCCATTGCAAGGCACACACACACACATCACTCACACACTACGGGCAATTTTGGGAACCTCAGTTAGGCTTTTTGGCCTGGTTTTGTAGGAGAAAACCGGAGTACCCAGAGGAAACCCACCAAGCATGGGTAGGTTTATACTTATAACTTATAACTCATGAATCGAACTTATACGATAGAGCTAGCCACTAAACCAGTCAAAATGTTCCTTTGAAACTGGTCAGGTATCGGGACTGGACTGAAAATGAAAGCCAAAAGTACGAGGGTACAAAGTCCTTGAGGGAGTCTGGAAAACTATTCCTCAAGACTACATTACAAACAGAAGGAAGTCTGACTTTGGAAGCAAATTATGAAGAAATTAGGAGTAGCTCAAGACTTTAGAAGAAAGTTTTAAAAGAAAATATAAAATGTAAAAAGTTTACCAGGGTGAAAGGTGTCATTTAGAAATAATGGTGAAGACATAATCAGTGTGAATTTAAGATGTGTGTAGTGATTTTTTACATTGTGTGTCAATATCGTTGTGTCTGTGCCGGATTCAACCATGAAATTTGTTTCCCGGAATCCACAACAGCATCTCAGCCTGGCCGATCTGGACTTCATTTTCCATTCTGCTTAACCACTATCTTGTTTACATTCACCTGATTGCGGTTCAGTCATACCTGGACGCTATCCACACACACAACCCCATACACACACACACACACACACACACACACACACACACACACACACACACACACACACATACATATATCCACACACACACACACATATATCCACACACATATCCACACACACACACACATACACACACACACACACACACACACACACACACACACACACACACACACACACACACACACACACACACACACACACAGAGGGAGAGTCTGATTTAACTTCTTGCCATAAAGACTGCCTGCACATGCATCTATAGCAAACTATTGCGCCTCAGAAAGATGTTTTTCTGGTCTCATGAAACTGAATTGATCTTTCTCATTACAAGTTTTACTTTGTCTTTGTCTAAAGAAACAAAGAGACACAACAGAGATGCAACAGGAGTCTTATTTAGGAAACATTTTACTTACTCTCAGAAATCTCTGATCTACATGAGAAACAAGTGCTACATTTGATAGAAAAGCAAATGAGCTATAGTTAACACCTTTATTAGGTTAAATTAGCCGGATATAAACGAGAAGCATGAAACGCAAATGAGCAGCAGTACTCGTTTTATCGAACATATCAAAAATCCTCAATTAATTGCATACAATGATGTGCCACAACTACAGTAGCACCATCTGAGACAATCCATACTGATACATTCTATAACCACTAATTTGTAGATGGACCGATATGTCAAAATAAACTTAAGTATGCAAAAGACATTATGCAATTATATTGTGTAATAAATCACACATGTTCCATTAGTAGTTCTGAATCTAGTGATAAACACTGGAATTAAGTGAAACATTATGTTAACGTGTTGAAATTCAGATTGCAAGGTTTTGCTCTTTTAGCTGACTTTATTGTTATGTGTACCTGTAATAAAGTCGAAGGGTGACTGAAGCCTATTCCAGGAGAATTGGGGCACGCAGGGCATACACTCATACTCGTACAAAATGGGCAATTCAGGAACACCAGGCAGGCTAACCTGCATGTCTTTGGACTGTGGGAGGGAACCGGAGTAAACCCACCAAGTGCGGGGAGAACATGCAAACTCCATGCGCACAGATCTGAGGCGGGAATCGAACCTGGACCCTGGAGGTGCAAGGCCACAGTGCTAATCACTAAGCCGCCCAATAATATTTCTGATTTGGTAAATGCTGTGCTTAATTTTCATGCCATACAAAATGTAAACTTTGAATCCATTAAGCCACATAGCTTCTTGTTTAATTATTACTAGTTCAGTGTTTGAGTGGTTAACTGTTTCTTGGTTAATATTTCTTATGTTAAATTATCATCTTGTATTGTAGCTAGTTAGCTGGATTGGGTGCCAGTCTATCATAAGCTACAAGCGCACACACAGAATCTAGGGGCAGTTTGAAAATGTGACCGCAAAAACATTCTTTCCTTATGTTTTATACAGCACACTAATTTGAGTATAAAATGCACTAGTTTTTTAGTTCCCAAAATTGTCTAAGAATTCTTCTTTTATCCATGCGGCGATGTAAAGGTGATCCTGTTAGTCCGTTGGGCTTCAGTGGGACTGATCGGTTTAGGGGGTCAGACCCATACAGTTGGATCCATTTAGCACAGAGACCTGCAGCAGCTGTACACCTGTTGTGTCATTTCATCAAGTTCAAGTTTTCCAGAGGTCATAAATTTTATGCAGCGACCACAGGGGATCACATGTGTGGACTCGCTTATGTGTATATAAGCATACAACTGTGTGCATGTGTGGGTGAGCATGTGTGTGCATGTGTGTATTTAACTTGCGCATAGAGTCCCTATTCACTAATCGCAAAAAATAAATGGACATTTTGAGGAATTACCCTTTTTTTTTTTTTTGCCTTTCTAATTTCTTTCATATTAAACATAGTTAATACTGTAAATGGCAGATTGTTGAACATTTCTGTTTTTATAGAGGGGCTAGAATAACTTGTAGGGTTTGACTTTGATTTCGTATGATGTCTTTTCTTTTGAAAATAGAGTTGACACATCCATGGTAGGGCTATTGCATGCCTGAAACATTAACATCATCTATTTTTAATGGCATTTCTTGCTTGTCTTGCCATAAATCTACAAGCAATTTACTGTATCAGATTAATAATATTGAGAGTGTATTTTTATGGGGCTTAAGCTTTCTAGAGAGTAACTAATTGCATACACATTAAGCACACATCCTCAAGTGCAGGATGAGCAATATTTTTAATTGCTTTCCAGGGGAGGACAGACTAAAGTTAAAATACGCATATCTATTTTAAAAATATTTTTATATATTTATTCCTTGTAGGTTGTTTTAAAACCTCTTAAGATTTTTAGCCATAAAAAAAAAATAAAAATAAATAAATAATAATAATAATAATAATATATACAGTACAGACCAAACGTTTGGACACACCTTCTCATTCAAAGAGTTTTCTTTATTGTGTTCTTTATTGTGTTCTTTAGCCCAAACAAGTCTCTTCTGCTTATTGCCTGTCCTTAGCAGTGGTTTCCTAGCAGATATTCTACCATGATCTGAGCATGCTCTCTGATCTGAGCTGCTGTTAACCTGCGATTTCTGAGGCTGGTGACTCGGATGAACGTATCCTCCGCAGCAGAGGTGACTCTTGGTCTTCCTTTCCTGGGTCGGTCCGCATGTGTCAGATTGAAAACCGAATTAATTCGGTTTATGGCATACAGGAGTCCATAATGCCTGGGACAAGAATTTCCCAAATTCTGAACACTTTAAAGAGCAACCATAGTTATTGTGGGTAGGTAACTCAGCGGTAAAGGCGTTGGACTACAGTTTGTGCTGTCTCTGGGTTATAAACCCCAGCACCACAAAGTTGCCAGCGTTGGGCCCTTGAGCAAGGCCCTTATTGCTCAACTGCGCCAATGTATAAGGAGATAAAAATATCACCAAATGTTGTAAATGGGATTCAAACACTGTTACCACAGAGTGAGTGTGTGTACTGTATGTGTAGATAGATAGATAGAGAATGAGATTTTAATTATGCTGGCAAAACAGTGACTGCACCGAATTAACAATTACAGTTAAAACCAACTGTTAACAATTAAATGCGTAACAGAAACAAAATGTAAGAAAAAAAATAGGTAGCATGCAGTTCAGTATAATATCCAATTAAAGAGAGAAAGGTTCAAGTCAGTTATTTCATTAGCATCTGATTTGCTTCCCTAAAGCGCTTGTCCTGAATATGCACTCAGCCTTAGCTCGCATTCTTCTAATTCTGAATTCAAGGGAAAACTGGAAGTGTCTCAATTCAATAGTTCTGTGAGGGATCACAGCAGAATAAGACTGGAGGGGAATGGACAACATTGTGTATTAAAGACTCTTAAACTCCAGGACAGTCTCTAGGGTCCAGCATGCTTAAAGCTGGCAAGGTTTAACTAAGAAATAGGCTTTTTTTTTTTTCATTTTTTTTTTTTCAAAAAACATTTGGATCATGTTAAAGTGAGTGAATATCGCTCTGAGGTTTAGGCTCCAATGTAGCCTAAGAGGCAGGCATAAATTAAATGATGGCCACAGAAGGAGCTTAGCAAGAGCAAAGAAATGTAATTCATGCGAAAGCTATTACCTGCTAAATCCAATGAGGGAGGTCAGAGCTGGACACACGCATGCATACAGCTCCCCCAAACCACACACTACATCTTTACCCACTCACGAGAGAGAGAGAGAGACAGAGAGAGAAAGAGAGAGAGAGATGTAGGCGGTACAGTATGATTTGCTGCAGTTTTATGTGCGAGTTGAAGCAGAAGGACATGACTGGATATAGTGAGCAATTAAAACAGAGGCTGCAGACCCAAAGGAACGAAACACCACTGAAGAAGAGAAAAACGAGCAGGAATAACACCTGCACTCAATCTCTCCTGTTTGATGGGTTTATAGCCAGAGAATGGACCCCCCCTCCTTACCCCAACACACACACACACGTATTATAAAAGAAACATACATGCACTATTCTACTCTATTAAATAAATAGTTTGGCCAAAAATTTTCCACTTTCCCCAAATGTAGGCGATAAGCCAAGATGTGTTTAGTGTCCAACATCATCTTTAAATTTGAAGCCAGTAGGCTAACAAGTAATGGATGTCTGACTGACCCAAAATCTCTTCCAGAAAACACATCCAGTTCTTTAGTGCTATTACGCAGATTGATCAAGTGATAATCTATAAATATGAGGGAAACTTGTAATGTCGTAAGAGCAGCCATGTTGGAAAATGGCAGCTTTTTATTTTACGTAGACACTCTATAAACATGTCTATAAACATGTCATGAAGCAGCCTATCAAGTTATTCTCACCGTGATGTCCTCATGTGTATCAATCCACATGAACTGAATTTGGGACTTTTATTAGAGTTAATGGGAACCTAGTATGGAAAATTATTCGTCTTCGTGTTATTCATTTGTAGACATTCAGATGGGTCTCCCATATACTGCACACGTGTCTTTTTCATATTGGCTAGGGCTTCAAAAGCCAATGAGATTTCCCCCTAATGCGCATATAAAACGAGATCCTCCACCAGCGTGTTGTGCTGCTCATCTGTTCCTTGGTGTGGCGCGGCTCTGAAGTAGCTCATTTACAGAGGAGTGGAACAAAGGGAGTTTGAGGTATAAAAAATGCATTATCTGAGATGGATTTCAGCTGAAACTTTATCAGACACACTTTCGGGAACCTCTACGACCTGTGGTAACTTGTGACTGTGGTCTAAATATGGATTCAACACAACAATAAGGAAAACTGGAGCACAGGAAACCTTGCTTAGAATTGTTAACCAGGACCTTGTTATGTCGTATATAAATGTAGTATAAATATGCAAACTAATCAAAGATTAAGCAGAGAACAGTCAAGAAACAATTAGGAGATGAGTAATAAGACAGAAGGCAGAGATAAGCCAGGACATTATGGACAATCATGATAACACTCTACTAATCGACAAACAGAAACCGGATCATCCAAAGAGATTTGGAATATATACCTTTTCTCTATCAATTTTGTTTTTTAAAATATGTAGCAGATAATTTATAATATTTATAATAGGCACTGATCCCACATTCATTCCTTTTGGAGTGCATTATACATCTTGAAAAGTATAATTGCAAATTTGAAACTAGAGACCGGTTTTTTTTTTTTTTTTTTTTTTCAAAAGTCTTGGTCTTGTTTCTGAATGTACCCCACATTTTTACTTGGTCTTGTCTCGGACTCAGAATTTTATTTAGACTAAACGGTGTACTAAATTGTCTTGTCTGCAGCCCATACTCCTCCGAATCAGTTGCACATATCTGCTGGATACAGTACAAGGCTTGTTGTTGGTTCCAAAACAGCAAAAAAGTTACTATATAGTTTAAGAAAACAGACTGAGAAAAGTGAAGACAAGAGTAACCCAGAAAACATGATGCAAAAAAAAAAAAAAGGATTGGAATAGATAGAATGATGGCGTAGTGGTTCGCATTGTGGCCTCGCACATCCGGGGATGAGTGTTCGAGGCCTGTCTCGGGTCAGTGTGAGTGGCGCTTGCATGTTCGTCATGCTTGCATGCTTGGCGATTTCCTCCGGGTTCTCTGGTTTCATCCTACAGTCCAAAGACATGCAGATTGCAAGCTAATTGGTGTTTCCAAAATGCCATGAGTACACTGTGATGGACTTGCACCCTGTCCAGGATGTACTGTACCCTGCCTAGGGCCCCAAGTCCCCTGGGATAGGCTCCACACTCTGTACAGGGTCAGTGCTGTGGATGGGTGTTAAAAGGAATGTAAAACATACTGTAGAAATGTTGAACAAAGAAAGTTAAGTCGATTTCTGCTCCTTATTGTTCGTTTGTATCTGTGTGCTCCTAGAAAACAATGGGAAATTCCCATGCATACTGTAATACTGACCTCTAGAAAGTCTTTTGATGATTTTATCAAGACATTTCTCATCGTGCATTTGAATTAGAGGAATGAAGAGGAATATTCATTTGTTTTAGGGGAAAGTGGATTTTTCTTGGTCTGCATGTCCCACATTTTATCGTAGATAGATAGACAGACCATTTTAGTAATTCCAAAGGTCTTGACTTAGTCTTCCCTTGTTTTTCCAATTGGCTTGGTCACAACCCCCTAAAACATTGGTCTCGGCTCTGCTTCGATACACTCTGGTCTCGGTCATGACTTGGTCTCGGTTAAGTGGTATTGACTACAACGCTACAGTGTACATGCCCATCTGCGGAACAGATTTTCTTACTCAGAATGATTCCTCAATGCGGAAAACAGTAGCATCCCTGAGCTTGAAAGCAAAGAGATGAACAACAACAAAAAAGGTGTGAATAAGGAGAGAAGGACAGCATTACAAATTGTTCTTGGCTCTAGGCATTTTTTTGTCTGAAGACACTGTTGGGTCATCCTTCCAGGTTCAATCGATAAGATTTGCTCCAAACAGCACAAAAAAGTGTTGTATTATGGTTTCTAGAATCAAAAAGGTTTAACCATTTTCTCTGCACCAGAAGAACACTTATGGCTCTGTAAGAGGACTGCACAGAGAACTAAATTAATAACTAAAGTAATGTAAATTCTTTTTTTTTGCTTTAAGTTTTCAAATACTTGACCAGGCGTTGTAGTTGCAGTACAATTTATGTTCGACTAGTCTATTTTGTGTATGCGTTCCCTCCCAATCAACAACCACCAACACAATAAGCTTAAGGTCAAAACTAGTGATTCAAATCGAGTCTTGCAAAGAATGAACAAGAATGAATAACCAGTTTTTATTTTTATTTTTTATGAATCACATTGAATAACTCTGGATCTAGATACAAAGCCCTAAAGAAAACGTTCTTGAAATTTCATTAACCGTAATGAGTTTTGTAGGAAAATTATTTTCATGAGTTTCATGCTCACTAGAGTCATGAAATGAGTCCTGAAATTAATAAGTGTCAAATTTCTGGATGACAAAATGGACCTGTGGCAACACTCCCACTGTTTATGTTCTCCCTGAAGCAGCCAAGCATGACCATCAAAAATGTATGATTTTAATAGGAAAATTGTAAAAAAGGACAAAAGAACACTTGCCTCAAGACCATTTGCTCAGAGTAATGAATGGGTAAGGAGCTACAGTTGCCCTTTTATGCTGCTGTGAATGCTAATGACTGAGAGGGACACTGGTAAAATCTTTTATGGGAAGACGTTCACATTTTTTTGTGCCAGCTCATGTAACCGACTGCAGTTAGTGTTGGTATTTAAGCTATAAAGCTTATTAAAGGTAATTGCCGTAATGAAGTTAATTTAATAGTTTCCAGGTTGCATTATGGCACCTAAGTCTCTATTACAAAAATGTTGCAACATGAATCATGCTTTTTTCTTTTTTAGCATGTTCGGTATGCCTGAATAATCTGGTGGTTACAGTACAAATGCTAAAGAAATGTACATTCAGTTAGAGTTCATGGCTCATATAAATTACATAGGTTGCAGAAATACTGTTTAGTAGGGGGCAGCATGGTGGCAAAGAGGCACCTCCAGGGTCGTGGGTTTGAATCCTGCCTTCGGTTTTGTGTGCATGTAATCTCCCCCTTTATGGTGGGTTTCCTCCATGTACTCTGGTTTCCTCCCACATTCCAAAAACATGCAGATGAAGCTTATTGGCATTTTCAAATTGCCCATAGTGTGTAAGCGTTTGTGTGTGTTTGTTCACTGTGATGGATTGGCACCCCATCCAGACTATGCGACTCTGTACAGGATAAGAAGTGCTTTACAGGATGCACAGAAGGAGAGAGCGAGAGTGTGCTTTGTGATGAGTGAATATTGTCACACCCTTTAACACAATGGCCACAATCACTTATGATGTAGTGTTTAAAATGAATTCGGGCCATAATTTGAAATACACACACACACACACACACACACACACACACACACACACACACACACACACACACACACACACACTGTGCGTCTGCTATGGATTTGCGACGGTCTACTGGGATAGGCTGCTGGCGCCCCACAACCCTATACAGGATAAGTGGTATAGAAAAAGAATGAATGAATGAATGATCAGCATGGCATTTATCACCATATAAGAAAATTTAACATAACAAAATGTAAACAGATTCAATTCAAAGCTACATTGTGGGATAATTCCGATCCTTTTTTGGTGCTATTTCTGAGTCCCAGCAACCAGTGACTAACATTTATTAGTCTGGAACTCTAATGCATTTGTGCTGAATTGCAACAAATAGCGTTTGAGCATAGATTTTCCGCTGTGTTGCTCACCTCCTGGAAACCACATGACACTGGCTTTGTTGAGGAGAGAAGCTCTTAGGAGGAGTTGTGTATCCACCTGCTTTGTGTCCAAATACCCACAAAGTGTTAGCCCAGAGAAGTGTGCTGTAATTCATTTATAAGAAAGAGCTGGGTGAAAAGTGTTTTACTCTGTGATTGCCTCCATTGTTAAATTGGTGGATTTACCCTCGTTCTGACCCTGTTGATTTGTGTTTGGCTCAGAATGAGCCTGGTCTTGGTTTCTGTAGAAAAGGTGAACTTTGTGCAATGAATTGATCAAAGGAGTAAATGGCTAAGGTTAAGCGTGTGTGTGTGTGTGTGTGTGTGTGTGTGTGTGTGTGTGTGTGTGTGTGTGTGTGTGTGTGTTTAGTCTCTTTCACAACTTTTTGTATCCTCTTCCAAATTGCCTGCAGTCCCTTTCTTTAAAATTATTTCCTCTTGGCATGGTTACTAATGTTTGAGGTTTACAGAATGATAAATTATTTTTTTGGTGTGTGTGTGTGCGTGTTTACTTTTTCCAGACTTGCACCCGTTGCACTTCTGGTTTCGTTTATTGAAAGAGCAATTACAAAGGGAAGAGAATAGGATTATAAGAACAGGTCAACGATGTTAATTTAGGAGTGTGAGGAGAAAATTGCACCGGGTAAACTTAGCCCTGCTCTCCTCGCTTTTTTCACATCCATTACGGGACAGTAAGATTCTGACCAAACTATTATCTGTGTCTTGTTCATTCACTTACATTCATACGTGTACAGCGTTTATCCTGAGAGACATACAAAAGGGTATTGCTCATTTTAATTGAAATGACTCTTTAAGCAGTACCTTGACCGTGTGGGCATAGTTTGTCAGCCATGTGACAGGAAAAACGACTTGAACCTAAGCATATTGAGCTTGAATTTACAAACTAGATAATACAGTATGGACACGAGGTCTTAAAATCTCTTTTCATCCTAGAAAAAGTGTAGAGTAAGTCCAGCATACAAGTTCAGTATCAGACCGTATATCAATTAATAGACCAAATTTAGATATTAATAATGACTGATGAGACCCATTTTGTTGTTGTGCCATCATAGAATTTATCAGACAAGCACTATGTGTGTTTTTAACTCAGTCTACTTTCAGTAATCAGGTATTGTTACATTTTCAAAATGATACTATTGCAGAAATATACAAATTGACATTATTCATGTAGAATAGGGATTTCTGTTGATTTTTTTTTTTTTACTTTACAGCAGTGATTTCGTTAATATGCGCTCACGTGAGCGTCATTAGACAGATTTCTTTTTTTCCCTCATTAAAACAGTGTTTCCGTTGTGTGTGTGTTTGTTGTGAAACTTAAAAAGCGAGGTGGGGGGAGGGAGGACGAGTTTTACTGTGTAAGACGAGGCGAGGGAAGGGGCTAATTCCACACACACAAACATACAAATATACGGCACTTGCGCGCACAAACGGAAACACTTATCTGTGTGGATTTATTTATTTATTTATTTTAATGGTAAAGTGCAGGTTAATTTGCTTTATTTTTACTTTATATATTGTATCAATTATTTTTATGTATTTATTTTTTTGGGCTGTGGAACGAATAATTTGAGTTTTCATTATTTCTTATGGGAAAATTTTATTTGGTTTATGAGTGTTTTGGAATACGAGCCCGCTTCCAGAATGAATTATGCTTGTAATCCAAGGTTCCACTGTATTCCCCTGCTAAAGTAATGCACTTATCCCAGTGTTTCACTAGATCGCTTGGATCGCCTCAGTTTAGAAAGTTTTCTCAGTGTACCAGAGCCATGATCAAACTGCCTGTCTGAAAACGCTGGCCTTCCAGGAACTCTTTTAATGGCCCGAGTATATGGTTTGTGTGAGGTCAGGACTGGTGTGGCCGTAAGTCTTTTAAAAGTTAATTTAAAAAAAAAAGGTTTTTTATTTAATGTCAAAATGGTGTTCGTGAATGATTGTATGTACAGTTTCGACATAAAAATGTGTCTCTTCTGCAAGTTGGTAACAAGTTTTCCATTGATTTTCAAGGATCAGCCGTTGCACTTGCTAAATGTTTACGGGAACGATCAGAGCGGGTTCAGAGCCACCTCAGCCTGGATCGTCATTCATGAACATACTGTGCAGCCTTCTTTTTATGAACGTTTTTGCACCATTTAAATGTTTTAATGTGAGTGTCATCACAGTAATGTGCTTGAAGTTTTCTTTAAATGCTGGTTTTCAGTCAAAGTCCCAGTTTGACTTGCACGCCCCTCCTAAATTTTGCTGTTTTTTATTGACAGATAATCAGATAATATAAAACTTATAAAACAGAATAAAATGATCTCTCTGTAGAATAAGCCTTTATTTTAAGCTTGACATTTGTAAAAAAAAATTAAAAATCATAGCAATAGAAATTTAGATATTGTCACTTGTAAGGATCACAGTTTTTCAGTGAGAAAGGGTTCAAAGCAGAACATTTTAAGGATGCTATAATTATCCGACAAATCCTTAAAAAAAATTTTTTTTCTTGGAGTGCACTAACCTGATGTGCGTACTTCTGACATTTTGTGTATTTGATTTAATGGGGAATTTGGATTTAAGTGTGATTACTTTGGAACTGCTGTAGATAGAAACCGTTAAAAATTTTTTTTTTTTTATCATATAGTGGCTAAGACGCACTTCTCCCAATGTTGATGGAGCATTTTGTGTGTTGGCAGTTCTGATTTTGTATTCAGATTAACTTCATGGGCACTGAACTCTTCGACTTAACATACACACATCCAAGCGGAGAGTGTGGTTTTGGATGGCGTGCGCAGTCTCGTAAATCTGATGACTGTGCAGGAGTCGCTGTTACCTGGGGAACCCCGAAGAATGGATTTTAAACTTATTCAGTTGACTGTATCACTTAACACAAGATTGAAAAATATTGTCGCAGACACACACTTATGAGGCTGAACTATCGCATATTCATATAGTGTCTGACCCTCCAGTCTTATACACATTTGGTATCAGATCTCATTCTGGCAGATCAGTCATGGTCCCCTACCTCTCTGCATGAAATATGAACTGTATGCAGTCATAATATTGTTACAGTTCCCCTTCCCTCTGTGCACGGTTATTGCTTCATGTCAGCTCTAGGCATCTGCTAATATTGAACTTTCAGCTCATGATAATTACGTAATGATCCATCGTGTTTATGATGCTATCGTTATGTATTAATTCATTTTATTAATTTTTTTCTTAATAGCTAACTAATAAACCTGCATGCTCAATAAGAAATGAATATTGTATTTGTCTAATAAAAACCTGTTTAAAAAAAACAGTAACAACAAAAGCAAAGTTCTCCATACAATAATAATGTACATGAACACACCAATATTTTAAGATTTTAAGTCTGGAGCTGCATGGCAGCAGTAGATGGAGTGTTGGGTTTTTTGCGGTATGGTGGCTTTTGACACATACAGTCTTAGAATTTCTACCGATAATTATTGCTAATTATTATAATTATAATGCTAATTATTATAATTATTATAATAATTATTGCTAATTCTATCGATATTGCTATTATTTTAATTGATAAGTTAAAATAAATCCAAAATTAGATCAGTAAACAGGGTTAAATAGGGGCAGAGTAAAGGCATTGGACTACGGTTCAAACCCCACAACTTCCAAGTTGCCACTGTTGGGCCCTTGAGCAAGGCCCTTAACCCTCAATTGCTCAGATGTATAACGAGATAAAAATCGAAGTCGCTCTGGATAAGGGCGTCTGCCAAATGCCTAGATGTAGATGTAAACAGCAGTTGCTCCTCATCTTGTCCCAAATTTTTTTATATGGCTTACATATACAGATCAAACAGATTTTCCAAACTAAATTTAGGCAGTGGAAAGGTCATAAGATACTTTACTGAGCCAAATGTTCTGCAACTTCAATCAGTGATTTTTGAGGATATTGTAAAATTCCAATGCTGACATTCAGAAATTCAGGAAATTGTAATTGCGACATGTTTACAGCATTGATTCGTTTTCAGTAAGTGATTTATCCTGGTCTAAAATTACTTGTTTGTTTATTTGTTCCTTATGTAAAAAAAAAAAGGGTAAGTAAACAAGAAACAGATTCTGGAATGGGTGTAGGTAAAGATTTATGAAGGATTGGCAGATTATTATTATTATTATTATTATTATTATTATTATTATTATTATGTACTTAATTTTATTTTTTTATCTGTGATATTCAATTTCGTCACTTTATGATTTTTTTCTGGCTTCAGATCAACTATGAAGGCTGTTTAAATACCTCGCAACTACAATAATAAATGGACCGACTGTTTACCTTTTTTTGCACAAAGGAGGTAATGTATATAGTGCACCACTGACTGATAGGATCCGACTGTGAGAAAACAAACCTTTAATGTTGATGTTCATGTCCATGGAATGGTCCCTGAATCAGTCTATGGTACAAGATTGAGTGTTTGTGCCAAATGTAAAAACACCCCTAGGTGACCAGCGTAAAATTTACAATGACCGGGAAACAGTGAAATTGGCACACGCCTTGTTAGATTTTGGATCTGCTGTAGCTGGAAACTACTGGCCGCAGCTGAAAGGAGTTCTAGGAAACCGCTAAGAATGTTTTATGCGTATGTTTCCGTATTGATGGCACAGGACAGTTGGATCCCCATTTTTGGAAACATGATGGACAATGATGGTCACTGTGACGGTCATCAAATCTTACGGCTTACAGTATACCTTATCTATGTCACTCCATACTACAGTAGCTAAATATTATTTTTGCAAGCTGGTTCTCCGCGAGTCTAAAATGCTTTTCTGTGTTTGTCTCTAACACTGTGTGATTTGACAGTGGAAATTCCCCCTCATTGGCTCTGTGTCTGGCCGGCAGTGAGCTGCTTGTTTAATAGGTCAGCTCATCCCAGGGGAGCATGCTGAGTAAGAATAGCTGAATGTCATGGAGGCCTGTTTTTAGCCTAACTTAATTATGGGATGCTTTTAGATGAAAAGCCCCTGAACAGCTGCTCTTCTCCTACAGGTACCCAAAAGGGTAGTAGGTCTCAGAGGTGGCCAATGCCTGTCATATTTTAACACATTTCATTCCCTCAATAGCGCTGCTAACGCTAGGCCTATGGCCCATATTCATCAAATGATAGAGGATAAACAATGTATTTGTTCCTACTTTTTACTAAATAACCAGGACCTGGGTGTGCAAGACGACAGTGCTAACCACTAAGCCACCGTGCTTATAGAGAAAGAGGGAGACTTTCACACTACCAGTCAAAAGTTTGGCCACAGCCACAGTACTAATTTCATGACCTTTTTTTCCAGTGCTAAACACATTCAAAATATTCAATAATCTCCTTTGAACTTAGTGATATTGAGACATTTCTGCTACTTATGCTTTGTAAAGCCTTTATAACGGCTCTAATCTGAGGTGTTTGGTGATTTTTGAGGCTGGTAACCCTAAATGAACTTCTCTTCTTCAGCAGAGACTTGCTTTTGGTTTTGCTGTCCTGGGAAGGTCTTCATGAGACCAGTTTCATCACGGTGCTTAATGGGTTTTGCAAACGCACTTGACTGTTCTTTTAAGAGTTCCAGGGCAACTAACGTTTATTTTTGTTTGTTAATTGACTGGTACTGTAGGGGTGCGTGCGTGCGTGCGTGCGTGCGTGCGTGCGATTGTATGTGAGGTTTAAGTGGCTGTAATGTTTTAATTCCCCCCCCCCAAAAAATCACATAAGATAAACTAAGGTTTATCTTATGTGATATATGATATTATGACCCAATGCTTCTGGATTATTAGTGCACACTGTATTTGATAGTACTTAGGCATCGCCACAGTTAAATAGATTTTTTTTCAATCAGTCAGAATTTAGTTAAAATTAGTTAAAAAGGGAAGTGTATGAAGCGATGCAGCCATCATGCATGGTGCCCACTGTACAAACCTGTGATCTGGGGTTACTTCATTTGGCCAGCTCTAGGCTCAACAGTGTTCCATGGCAAAAAAAAAGTAGTCAGCTGACGACCTGAATGTAGTGAATGACCAGGTTATCACTTCTCTTCAGCGAGGGCATGACCATATTCTAGGACTTAATTTGTAAAAGTGTGGTTCTGGGAGCATAAGGAATCATTTTCACAATTGCAGAATAATCAGAACTAAAGGTGATTTAATGAAATCTTAATGCGACTGTGAGCGTGTGGCTTTTTCGCTAGGCAGTGTATAATATGAAATCAATCAGTTGTTTTCCTCAGGCCCTTAGAGATAACATTAGAAAAAATGTTTTTCCCTGTATTGGATGTATTTTGTAGATGATTTTTTATTACCATTATTAGTACATAACGAGGGTATGCCATTATTTGTTGTGTGTCTCTCTTCCTGCAACTTGTCTTTCATAGCTGCTGTTTGTCACTTGAAAATGATTAGCTAGGAGATGAGGGATTTCCTGGAGAGACTATTCATCTCAGTGTGCAGATTCATTCCTCATGTCCGTCATCCCCCCCCCCCCCCTCTCTCTCTCACTCTGCTTTTTTCCCTTTCTCTGACCCCGTGATTTGGACTGGTTGGTTCACCACATTAAAGACATGGAGCTTTTCCAGAGCTCTTCATTACTGTCACAGACCTGGCCTCGTTATCCGGGTGGAAGCTATACCTTGATTAGTTTCCCATCATTTCTAGCCTAGAGGGGGGAAAAAAAGAAAAATATGCAAAAAATGGCCTTGGTCTCCTTGGTGACGATTTTATTTACTCATATTTGAAATGTATTTGCTTCATGCATTTATATAAGTGTAAACACAGATTGTGAAGATTCGAAATCTCAAAGAACATTTTATTTCTTCTTGAATGGCTGATGAATTTACATTTATGATCTGTTTGGATGCCTTTGTGACCCAAGTTGGTTATTTTTGCGCTATGGCCGATAGTGTGCAGTGGGTGAAATGTATCAAATTTTCAGTTTTAGCAAAAAAACGGTTGTTAAATACAGTACCTTCGTGTTTGTTTGTGATTTTTTCAGAAATCTGAAAATATGCATAACTCATCATCCAAAATGCTAAATAATTCCTGATGTGATGGGATGGTTAACATTTTCATTTTGCAGAACGATACAACACTGTAAGTCTATTCGACCTTTTCCCAAATAAATAGAAATGATGCACAATGTAATTAATAAGAAATAATACTTCTTAGTAATTTGATCCACTGAGATATACAGTAGTGAAGGGAAAAAAAACTCCCACCTGAATTTCTTGTGATTGCATTGGTATTACTCAGACACACTTTCACATACACTGATCCTCAGTGGAAATATTTCTACTCTGAGCACCCTCTGCTTTGTGAATGTCTTTCATGTCGCCTTCTTCCAGCATGGCTCCAGCAGTACACACACTTCAACAGTGTTAGGTTCCCCTACTCCTCAGCAGCGTTGTGATCATTTATTTGGTTGCCTCTCACCGAAGAAAGGATAGCAAGTGCACATGAGGCACAAACCGAGGCAGGCGTATTGGCAGGACTGCAAGACTTACCCTTCAGGTCTAATTAACACCTTTTGTTTACCTTTTTATTTAAAAGTGGAACAGTATTAAAACTAAGTGACCAGAAGAGTTTCTGGGATGTGTTGTGTTATGTGGTATCTGTATTATTGAGGATGTTTAACTTGTAAACTACAAGACAACTTTAAAGGAGTATATTTTAAATCTGGGTTTACAGACATACACTATGTACACCTACATAGTGCATGTTACTACTGAATTTAAAGGGGTAAAAAAAGCTGCACTAAAACCCTTAATCAGTATTGGGTTTATCAGTTGGCCTGCATCAGCTGAGCAAAATATTAAGGATACAGTACTGTATGCTGCTTTAGTAGATTAGCAAGATATACCTGATATAAATCATACGGAGCTTTAAATGACATTAACGGGACTTACTCACACATACGTGATGTCATGTTCAATTAGAAGTAAGTATCTGTCCCTAGCATGTGACTACAATTCAACCTATGTTGACACAATGTGCTATAAATCTGCAATAAAATTGGAACATTAACTATACTCATTGCTTTAATGTGTGTGTGTGTGTGTGTGTGTGTGTGTGTGTGTGTGTGTGTGTGTGTGTGTGTGTGTGTGCGTGTGTGTGTGTGTTTGGATTAAACTTGATTTTGCTTTTCATGTAATTCATCATGTTGATTTATGAAGCGGTTGTTTAGCCATGCATTCGAAATGAGCCATTTTTGCAGAGCATTTCGGTGCATATCGAACATTTGTCTGGTTCAGAGGTGCATGAAAACAAATCACCATCCAGGCATTTGTGTTCAGCTCTGGACACGACCAGGGTGATAAAATCTCTATGAAACCCCTAACGGTTGCATGTTCCTTGATTCTAGGCAAAGTCAACATGAGGAAACAACAACCAGTGTTTGCATTTTTCTCAATTTTCTCCTGCAACCCAGGGGTTTGTAGACTAAAAAGTCATTTCTTTAATAATTGATTTTGATGTCTGAGAAAAGCTAGTACCCTACATTTGCCAGATACACACTGAGACAGAGCCCAATGAAAATAGAATAATTTAACAGAGGACAAAAGGGTTTTTTAATACTTTGCAGATACTAATGCTTTGCAGATTCTAATACTGGAGCAAGTGGAGCAAAACATCTGTTGTGACCTCACCCTGTTTTGACCCAAGTAATGTGGGTTATTTTCATCTATAATTAATGTTTTTACAAGTATGGTGAAAACTGTTATTGTTTAAGCTTTTTTGTCTCAAATTAAATTTTAGCTTATGCTCATTTGACTACTGATATGACTGCGCCTTTTATGTGAGTTCATGTTGATGGAATTCGGTCGCCTCATGATGACTGGATCCTTTTATTTTTTTTAAAGTAATACCCAATTGGATGGCACTGTCGCCTTGCACCTCCAGGGTCCAGGTTCGATTCCTGGCCAGATCACTGTCTGTGTGTGCATGGAGTTTGCATGTTCTACCACGCTTGGTGGGTTTCCTCCGAGTACTCCGGTTTCCTCCTACAGTCCAAAGTCCTGCAGGTTAGGCTAATTGGCGTTCCCAAATTGCCCGTAGTTTGAGAATGAGCGTGTGTGAGTGTCCGTGTGCCCTGCGATGGATTGGCCCCCTGTTCAGAGTGAATACAGGATAAAGGCAATGTACTGTATGAGCGACGACCGAATTTAATTTCATTAAATCAATGAAACACATTTTTCCACCTATACTAAATTTTCTGATAAACCAAGACACCATGATTTGTTTGCTTTTGCACTAAACCTGTAAAGCTAATGTAATTAAAACCTACTGTAGATGTGGACTTTGCCCAACACTGCTTCAATGCTAGCTTAAAGGCAGTGGAGGACAAAATCCATAAACCATGTTCTTGAGTAAATTGTGGAGATACCCAAGTAAAATATTACTCCAATAAAAGTAAGTCATCCATTTAAATTACTTGAGATTGTAACGTCAAATTTTAGTTTGTATTACATCATTGTAGCCTTTAAGACTTAGTACAAGAGATGCATAATATTCAGGTTTGCCGGTTATATGTTGTTTTTGTTTATTTCATATAACACCTGCTATATGATTGAACATTTTACGGAAGGAATACAAATCATTTAATTATGCAAAATTTAAGCAGATGGCCATATTATACTTCAAATACTATACACCACAATGATTATGTATAATACCACCTTACAGAATTAAAGTGAAGTAGAAAGTATAGACATTTGTTGTAGGATGTAGCCAAGTAAAAGTAAAAAGTATCCACTAATAAAACACCTCAAGTAAAGTGCAGAAATGTGAAAACTGACTTAAATAAAGTAATAATGTACTGTTACCTTCCACCTCTGCTTAAAAGTAAGGAAAGCCAGACTTTTTTTCCTATATCATGGTCTTGCCTTGAGTTGTTACCTTAAGCACTCCCTTGAGATGTTACCATGTTGAGTTGTTATCTAAAACATACTTGCTTGTGGTTAAAAATGAAAACTATGATATTTACAGAAATGGAACAAATGTTGTTATTACAGTCCAGCAGTGTTGCACCCCCTCCTTACAAGCATCACATTTGGATAGACGACATGGCGGAAAATTGGAAGACTCTTAAGAATTTTAAGTTCAAAGTGATTTGGATGATATGGAAGTTAACCTTAGATTTCAGTCACCTGACCAAAAACTAGTGCATGCATACAATGCAACTAACAGACCAAGTCAAGGCCAAATGCAAGAGCTGAACTAGGAAGTATTGCTTAGGGGTACTACAGTGTAACCACTCATCAGCCTTGAGACTACAGAGGCTACAAACTTGAAAGTAGGGAAAAAAAGGCACACTTTCAATGTTGATAATACATGATAATGGTGTAAAGGACCTAACCATGAGAAATATGGCAACAATCACTTCTTAACTTATTTCGAAGTGGTCTCAGCTGAGATGAGGCTTTAATTGTCTCTTGGCAGTTGGGATGGGATCCAGAACAAAACGTTGTTTTTTTTTACGTTGATAAATCAGCAAAAAAAAAAAAAAACTTCCTTGGCTGACTTTGTTTAGACCACTAATGATGAATTGAAGCATTAACTTCCTCTCAAGTTGTAATATATACCAAGATGGAAAACCCACAAATTATGTAAGCTACTGGTAAATATCATTCGTTGCTTTAGATACCTTTTAAACATTTGCTTGAAATAAATGAGAGCTGACTTTTCCCACAAGAGTCAAACCCAAATTCCAATAAAATAGCTGGAATTCATTCCCAACTTGGGGAAACTCTCTATGATTATGTGCTGAACATGCATCAAGAAGTAATTTTTAATTTTCCCACTTTGTAAATTCTGCTTCGACAGCACCATGCCTCATGGGCTTGTGGGTAATTACATTTTAAACACATGTTAAATTTCTCCCATGTCTCAGAACGAATAGTGTTTCACAAAGGCCCCTATCGGTCTCTGTTGATTTAATAAATTTTCCAGTGGCCTTTGGTACTTGAAGGTGATATAAGGTTGGTCATTCGCTGAGCACCTAACACCCAAATCACTTTACAGCAACAACACAGACTATGGTGATGACTCTCTTATGGCCAACGCTGTGAAAGTATGCATATTCCCAGCATATATGAATAGTGAATAGTGCATATGGAGCTTTAAAATGGATTACGCAGTGACTATATTGAACCTCAGTGCGATGCAGGTGTTTTACATCTGTTTGTTTTAGTTATTTGTTACTTATTAGAGGTATAGCATAGTTCCATGCAGGTGTCCCTTTTAGATCAGTGTTATATATTACAGAGCGTGTATGTCAGTACTAGTACTAGTTTTTAGATGTCCTTGATGGTTTCATCAGCTACAGTATAACTGTCACAAAAATGACAAGCACATTAGCAGCAAAAGGGGAAAAAAAGTTGTAACAGAGCATGAAATGTACTTGCCCAGGGTTGCCGAGGGGGAGGCGGCAGATTTAGCCAGCTGTATATCCAACGCAGAAAAATTGTCATCTACTGTAAAGTACCTAGCAGAATCAAGGAAGTTACATAAGTCACCCTATGTAGATTTTCGGTGTAAAACGTCATTTTTAAACTTGAAATTCACATTAGGAAAGTGGCAAAAAAAAAGTATTTTATTGCTCCTGTTTTATTGCTTGAAAAAACTGACCTATCATTACTTAGTTGTTCTGCTTGTGAAATTTACAGTCACACCGAGTTACTGCTTTGGACATCCAAGGCATCAGGTAACAAACTTCACTTGATATAGATACATTTAAATTGCATGAAACATGCCCTAGTTTTTGCAAATGTTATCATCTTGAGGCAATAAAAAACATACATTAAGCACACTATCCAGATTTGAGGAAGGGCTTGAGCCAAACCACAGTGGGGGAAAAAAAAAAAAACACAATTTCAGCAAAGAACAGTTGGAGGTGCCTTTGTCTGAGGTTGCTGCAAAAAAAAAAAAACGTCTGCTTGTTTAATTGATTCATTATCTTGTTTGTTTGTTTATTTTATGTGCACATCTGTTTGAGACTATAACCAGGCACACAAGGGAACCATTTCCAACCTTAACTGCAATTATACCTGTAGTTACAGTATATTAATGTCTATTTATTCATGTTGTATATATGATAAATCTAAATTGACCCTATTCCAGAATGATTGGCATGTTAGGGTAGAATGGAAGCACATGGCATGAACCAATCATGTATAGTAACCACTGAACAAGCCTTCAACTGGTCAGATCTAGACTCAGCAATGTTATGTGGCAATAAAATGAAGTCAACTAATGACCTGAATGTACAGTACTGAAAGACCAGGTTATCACATTGATGGAGTTCCTTAATGGGACAAGCATATTCCAGGGTTCGAACTATGAAAAGTGGTTCTGGGAGCATGTTCTCCTTGCTCCTTATTTATTACTCTTCGATAGTTGTCCAGTTGTAACCATTTAATCCTGTATACAGGGTTGCAGGGGGCCTGGAGCCTATCCCAGGATAATTAGGGCATGAGACGAGGTACACCCTGGACTGGGTGCCAATCCATCGCAGGGCACACACACTCATTCACACATTACGTGCAATTTATGAAAAGCCAGTTGGCCTAATCAGCATGTCTTTGGACTGTGAGAGGAAACTGGAGTACCCGGAGGAAACCCACCATGCACGGGAAGAACATGCAAACTCCATGCACACGGAGGCAGGAATCGAACCCGGACCCTGGAGGTGCAAGGCGACAGTGCTAACCACAACCCCACCATGCAGCCTCAATTAATTAATTAATTCATTCATTATTATTAGCAAAAAATGTTAGAATTATCATTTATAGGTACGTTTGCACAATCGCTGCACTTTACATACTGTAAATAGTGCATAATCTAAATCATCATATCATCATATGTGGAAAAGGTATTATTTTTCTACATACACAGTCACTGAGTCACTGGCCACTGGGAATGAAAATGATGACGCAGCAAATGCTACAGATAGACCTTCCCCTAAATTAACACCAATGAGAGGTTTAGCACCAATATGTTTGTTTATTTATTTATTTATTTAGTTTTTACAGTACTACAGTTCCAGAGCCATTTAGAGCATAGATCTGGTTCACTGAAGCTGTTCTGGTGGTTAATAATGGCTCAACACTTTACAAGTGCCTTATGTTGTTTTCCTTTAAGTTGTCACCAATCACTATATCATATTTAACACAGAGCTTCAGAAAACCCTCTCACGATCCTCCTGAGGCACCTTCTGATGATAGATGTGTGTGTACAGAAGCATAAATTGATGGAAGGACTTGGATTACATCATATTTTGGATTTATGTTTTTAACACCTTTTCCTCCAGTATGTAATTTTTTACTATGCACTTGTTCGTTTACTCATGTTGTAACAGGCTGCTTTACCCTGGTCAGGGCTAATTCACCACATAATGCTTTTTGGAAGATGGGAAGAAATAAGAGAACCCAGAGAAATTCACACAGAGACTGAGAGAAACGAAATGATACCCACAGTACCCTGCAGTGTGAATGATTTTAGAACATAAAGTCTCATGTTAAAGAAATCTGTTTCTTATTTTCTCCATTTATAAAAAAATAAGTTAAATGGCCTTTTTGACTTTTTGAAGTTAACAAGATGATTTTGCAAGACTGCTGCTTTTCCCAGTGGATAGTGAAGGTCTGGTCTCGGTTCATGTCCAAAATCTGGGCTCATCATCCTTCCTTTATTTGGCAAGAGGGAGCCGAATAAATCAGCAAAGCACTTCTGGGAAGTGGTGGGGAAGCTACAGTATGCGTACTGCAGGCGACCTGCAGGATTCATAATGCAGGGGCTGTGCAGTTGATTGTGTTCGGTGAAGACCAGTGTGTGTCTGTGTAATATCATGCGAACTCAGCATGGTGTGTGTTTAGATAAGCAGGTGATGGCTGTGGTGGTGTGTAAGATCTTTTCCAGGATTTGTGTGTTGTTATTATATTTATTAATTGAAGTGCTTGCTGCTTTGGATGTTTTTGATAATTGATCCAAGTCTGGCCTAAGTGTAAAATAAATCCCAACGGTTCCATTACTACTAAGCTCCACAATTCCTTTAATATAGATTCATTTATTATTCAATATTATTTTGTCTCTTCATTACAGCATCAAGGCTTTTATTCTTTAATGTTCCACTAACAGAAAAATATTAGGTTCAATTAATAACTATAATTGATAACTATATGCTTTACACAGATATTTTACAGACCTGAGGAGTACCCCAGGTCCACACGATTTTAGAAACGCATTTGCATTTATTTAAGTATCTTTCACAAAAGAACAAGGATTAAGACCAAAAGCATATTTATGTTGAAATTGTCCAAGTCCAGATTCACAATATGCATACTTGCAGTAGCCAGTAATGACTTCCTGCAATGCATTTTCCTATATCTTGCTGGATCATTCATCTTAAACCACTTAAATTCACTCTATGAGAATCTGACCAGGTAGCAGAAACCTCCATGGCATGTGCTCAAGTAATTTTTGCTTTTATTGCCAGAAAATAAACATGTTTTTGTTGCTATGGGATTCAGTAACTGTTTGTTCCTGTTTGTGGATAATGAATTCACATTGCACAGAATCAATGTAGCATAGCTGGTGTCACACAGTGAACTAGCTCAAACACAGCAGATGCTGGCATTAAACATTAAATGTGTGTGTGAATGCAGCGTCGGGTTTAAGGCTCAGCACAGCAGGTTGTTTGAGTCCGCTCTTATGCCGCAAGGTTTGGTTTCACTGGGCTTTTTTCCATTATGAAGTTATGCCTTTAAAGATGGCAGACCTGGCTTTCATGTACCTGATGAACTTAATCAGTGCCATCTAAAAACTGAGCTCCTTTAGCATAATGGTTTAAACATTACGGGATATTCAGACTAGTCTTGGGGTAAAGTAAGAATTTCAATGGAAAACTTATACTAATGCCAATGTAGTCCATGTGCGAGTTTAAGATATAACCATAGCTTATAATGTATTTAAAGCATTTTTACAAAGTCCCCAATGATGTTTCTCAAATATACGTGAAAGAATAACATTAAAGAATAACATTAAAATCAAACCACAGAAATACAGATATATTTATACTATATATATATATATATATATATATAGTATAAATATATCTGTATTTTTATTTTTATATATATATATATATATATATATATATATATATATATATATATATATATGTGTGTGTGTGTGTGTGTATATGTATGTATATATATACTTGGGCTATATATAAGCAATTTTCATAACTTCATGTATTATACCTTTTATGTCTTAAGACACTTAGGGAATCTACAGTAATTGATTTTCAGAATAGGTCGTTTAAAAATAACAGTGCTATTTATTTTAGCTTGTATTTACTATATTATATTATATTAATAGATGTGCCCTCAATTTTTCTATATGGAATTAAATTGCACGCTCATAAGTGCATATTATAAAAATGTACAGCACCATCTGTTGAAATTTAAGATGAAGTAATGATATTTTCAAGGTCAGTTTTTTTTTATGATATTAAGGCGTTTTCCATTTAAATTTCAAATTGCCATATCTTCTCGTCCCTGGGGCCGATTACAATGAAACAAAGCCTATATGTTACCTCAAGCTCGGCCAAATATACCTGTGGAACCCCATTAAAATTTGTTCAGTAGTTTTTACGTGATGCATGCACAAACAAACAGACAGACCAAATTCCAAAAAAACACCTTGATGTGTTTTATTACTCAACTTACAACCCCCTCAAAAAAAAAATTCCGCAAATATCTTAAATGTCCAGACACGCCAACTTTACAGTTTTATTATATGTTATACATTTAGACACACAGTGGCTTAGTGGTTAGCTCTGTCACCTTATAACTCCAGTGTCGGGGTTTGAATTCTGCTTTGGGGTCTGTGTGCATGGAGTTTGCATGTTCTCCCTGTGCTTGGTGGGTTTCCTCTGGGTACACCACTTTCCTCCCACAGTCCAAAGACCTGCAGATTAGGCTGATCGGCGTTCCCTAATTGCCCGTAGTGTGTGAAGGCGTGTGAATATTGACCGGAGGTCCCAAAATGGGAATAAATTCAACGGTAATCATCATTGGCCTCCATGGAAAGTTTCCTAGATTGATGAATGATGGATTATATTGTTTACTATATATAAAACTCATTTTAACTCAGTCAAGTTTGTGATCTTCTTTATTCAAACATTTAGATTTCAGTCCACAAAATCTCTCTAGTTTCCAAGGCTTTGTAGTAGCGTTGCATATCTAAAACCTGTTGCATCAATCTCCTCATTCTCATCTATACATTTAAGTGCACTGATTGATTTTGTTTAAACATTAAACCAAACACTGAAAGAAAAGCAGAAAACCAAATGTAGACCAATATGAAAAGAACCTGCAAAACAAATCATAATAACAACAGGGAAAAAACTGCTAATGGAAACAGCTACAGGACAAGGTAAACAGTGAAAACCACGGGCTTGAATAATCACACTAATAAAAATGAAACACCTGTGAGAGGGGACTGAACTGAGAACAGAGAAACTCAGCAAGCACTTCAAACTAAAAACCCAGCTGGTGAAGACAGTAGTATATCCTTTGTACCAGAAGGCACTGCCGGGCTAAGCTGAGACGATGCAGGACAAGGCGCAGGGAGTGCAGGACAGAGGATACGTTGGGTAGATTATTACATGGCCTGATTTGGGCACAGAATGGCATGGAGCAGGGCATGGTTTGGGCAAAGCATTGCATGATTCTGGCATAGCAAGAATCGTACAAAATATCCACAGGACGACTCAGCTGCTATGCTTGAAAATTGTGTGGTCTTACATGGTCTTCGATGGCAACAAAACGTGAAATACAATGTAAACAATGAACCAAGGGCTACCAAACACTTTAAACATCCCAAACAGATAAAGACCACAACACGAAAAGGGAAGTGCCTGCAGAAGCACTGCTGAGGAAAACCCTGACACAACCCCATAACATGATGCTGCCAACCCCATGTTTTACAGTTCAGTTCAGATAGTGCTCCAAAAAATTTGTTGACCACCTGCAAAATTTATAAATTAATTAATCTTCATCTTTCCCGAGTGAATCTTCAACTTTTTCTCAATTTTGTAATATGTGTGCTGAATACTTGTTAACAGTTTTTTGTACTGATGCTTATGGTAACTCTTGAAAAGAAAACATGCTTGTGAAGATTTTTTTCCTAAATCTAGGCATTTGGCAGACACCCTTATCCAGAGCGACTTACATTTTTAACTCATTACATCTGAGCAATTGAGGGTTAAGGGCCTTGCTCAAGGGCCCAACAATGGCAACTTGGTGGTTGTGCGGTTTGAACTTATGATCTTCCCAACGGTAATCCAATGCCTTAACCACTGAGCTACCCCTGCCTGAGCTGAGTTGCTTGGATATTTAAAAGAAATGTATGGTGCAGGAAATGAAAGTTTTAAAATAATGAGATTGAATGCCTGGCAAGACAACTTCAGTTAAAAAATTATGATGAAGATATTCACATATTCCAAACTCTTAGAAAGTTAGTTGACCTAAATGTAGCTGCCGACCATACAGAACATGATGGCATGCAAAGTGGCAGCTTGGTGGTACTGGGACTTGAATTTACGATGTTACGTTCAGAACATCAGTCAATGAGCCAGCACTATGTTTCATTCCATCTGGAACTGGGTGCATAGATGGGTATTAAGCAAAAGAGAAAAACACATTATTGCCTAAGCATTTCACATACTAAGATGTACTTTTGTGATATTACACTGACCATTGTGGCTGCATTATTGGAACATCAGTCATTGTGCTGACTAATAACATCTTAAGAGCAGTAGAAGTCCTACTGTTACAAAGCTTATACAGTAGTTGCTGCCCGTGTATGTTTTTGCTTCCTAGAAGCAGACCAGGACAGATGAAGATGGAAACTAGGTAGTGGGCATGGAATGGAATCTTAAGCAAAAACAAATGGATAACCAAGACCATATAAGACCATATAAATGAATGTATAGAGGCCTGATACTGATCCCTGGCAGGACCTCTTATGGCAGTGGAATAAACTCAAAGCAGGATAATGCGCCCGGTAAAGTGAAACCACTTCCAGGCAGTACAATGTCAGCTCTCCCAAAGTTTCTCCGGGGTGTTTCATTAGAATACAGTGGCATATTGTATCGAATGTCCCAGACAAATCCAAAAGCATAAGAATTAAGATTCAGCCTCGATCAGTAGCATAAAGCAGGTCTGTCTTTGATTTCATCAAGGTCTGTTCCCTGTGCATATGAGTCCAGCTCTAATAGACCTTTTCAGAAAGGACCCAAAGCATATATCACATCAGCAAGCAACTTCATTCTCGGCTGAAACGTGGTTTGTTCATTTCTTTCTTCACAGATCTGACAGTTTAGAGGATTCAGCATCCGCTAGGCAAACTGATACTGCTGCAGCATGTTCTGCTGAAATTTCCAGTTGTGTTTTATTTCCTGGTTTCAGAAGATTTATGAGGGAAGTCTTGAACATCTGTATTAGTGAACTGTTAAGCCTAGAGCTTGGACAAATGAAAGATGGAAGGGATATGCATGCTCTTGGCCAGCACACAGTGGCTCAGTGTACTTTAGACTTCCTCTTTCCTCATGAACTTGACATTCTTTTCTTTTCTTTTCTTTTTTTCTCATAAAACTATTCAAGGTCTGAAGGGTAAATGATATATGGTTATCAATGAGGTTTTATGCTTTTTAGCATTAATGTTTAGCAGAACTGGTAATCTTGAAATATTATCGCCCACTTTAGAGATTGTGTCCATTTCGAATCTTTTGACTGACTCAGTGTACTGTATTTGTTTAAATATTCTTTCTGTGTGTTCAGTCATATGACTTATACTACCTTGTAAATGATGGAATGAGTTTGTTTAAAATATTACATGAATAAATTGGGTAATTTCCACTGATTTTCACTGGTGTTGAAATTATCCGGATAATCACCAAATGGCAATAACAAGTGGTATACCTGAATGCCATAACTTTAAAATCAGGTTGTAATTCCCTTGATTTCCACTGTGTACTTAAAGTACACATATAATACTCTGATTATCCATAACAATACAACACAAAACATTATGCCCAGTATTGTGTAGGTTCCCCTGGTGCTGCCCCTTGTGGTTCCTCAGAGCATGACAACACAATATCCTCTGGGAGAGTTCTGTGGTGCTTGGCACCAGGACTTTACCGGCAGACACTATGGGTGCTGTGGGGATCGGGCTTGTTTGTTCAATTCATGCCATGGGTGCTTGTTCCATTTGGGATATGGGGAGTATCCATCCATCCATCCATCCATCCATCCATCCATCCATCCATCCATCCATCACTCTTCCCTCTCTGTATATATGTGTGGGTGTGTACATTATGTGCATTTGTGTGTTCCTGTAGTGAAATTTTGTCTTGCAAAAACAAATATATTGGATCAAGAGGCACTTCAACAGTGTGTTTATTCCACAGACTCAATTAAGAAGTGTTTTATTAGTTCTCAGTTTGTTCTTGACTGGGTTTGACTGTGTCAAATATGTCGTGCTTTCCATGATTTCAGTTTATTCAGATTTTAAGAGCAGATGCCTTTGTGAGATGTAATAACAAATAATGAATTGATCACTATTATTTTAAACATGAAGATTTATTCACATACAATTAAGCCTCCATGTGTCATCTTTCTTCTCCCAATGTGCTGGCAAAATGTGAACATACAGTTTATGATAGTTCTTCTTAATAATGGTACTAGATGATGTTTAATGTGGAAAAGATGTTCAAGTCTAGACTGTATTACGGTCCAAATTTTCTTCTTCCTGAAGCATTAAGCACAATTATCATGCTTTCTCTGATATCTTTGTAATCTTTAAAGCTCTTCGTTTTCAAAACACTGATAATTTGCCACTCTGAGCCAGTGAGCTTTGCAGCCAGAATCTTGAACATGATATGTGATAATTAAAGAAACATCACAAGCTCTTTTCATTCCTTTTCCTAGTTATATCTTTTGTAGTTTTTTTTCAGTAAATGCTGAAATGCTAAGTGGTATTTGGAATATATCCCATCAGTAGATTAGAGTTTAGGGGAATGGCAATGATCGTTCAGACCACATTATATTTCTTTTGGAAGATGTTTGGGAATTTCTAAAGAGTTTTGAGAACCTAGTGCTGCATTATGATAGGATCTTGGAAACTGTACATGTTTTCCAGTAACTTTAATACACTTAATGAATTAATTTTATGTTAAGTGCAGATTTACCCCACAAGCAAGATGTTTTATTAACAAAGAGAATAATATGGGACCAAACATCAACCCCAGTGGTATACCAAGGAATGATCTAGTTACCATTTATACTTTTTTTTTCTTTTTTTTTTTTTATCCTTTAAAGACTTTTGTGTACCTTACCGATGTCTCAGCCAGGGGTCGGCAACTTCGAACACTCTTTTCTCACAGAAAAGAAAACAAAAAAACCCTTTTGACATCAAAAATGAAGATGACACTGCATATACACAGTAGTTTTTTTTTTTTTAATCTTTATGCTATGTATATTGTTTTATCTTTATGCTATGTGTTGCTTTTATGAAATCAGTGAACTGCTACAGAGAAAACAAAATTTAGTTTCTTCATGCAACAAAAAAATTTTGCTCCGCAAAAAAGACACTGGGTTCAAGTTTACTTTCAAATAAAATACTGAATGTCTATTTGAGTCCTCCTTGTATTTATTCAATAATAAGCCGGTGAAGTCGATATGAAATTGGATGCTGGCGGGTGTCAAAAAATTAACTACGTTTTATTTTAATGTTACAAGATCATGAAAATCTTCAAATTTAGAATTAGATTTAAAAAACTAATGAACTAAAAAAAAATACATTTAAATTAAATACTCATTATTTCTTTTCCAAAGCCTCAACAGAATATAATACATTTTGTATTCGACTCATTTTTCAAAATTTAAGTTAAAAACCACATTTATACAAAAGTGCTGACATTTGGGTAATTTAAGAAGAAAACAAAACTACATAAAGAATGTATAAAGATGTATAAATAAGCTAGTGTTTGTACTGTAGGTTAAAACGGCAATGGGGTTTAATTGCTGTCTTGATCACTTCCTTACTTACACTTCCCATCCCTACCTTTTTATCTGTTATTGTCCTCAGAAGGATGACCAAACAGAACAAGAGTTGTTTCACCTCTTTCCATAATTATTTAGTTAATTCGTTTTTCACATTGTTGAATTTTCTTTCTTTGTGTCCATTACTAAATTTGCTCTTCTACTATTTAAAAACCATTATGATAAACCAGCCCAAGTGACAACAGATACAGTACAAGTTATTTTATTTATTAGTTCATTTGTTTGTTCTTTCATTGTTTCATTCATTTTGGTGAAACCAGTCTAAGTGACAACAGGATGTCAAATTTTTCAGGAAATGTGATCAACATTTTAGTTTACATTCTATGAATAGTAGTGAGGCAAGAGAGCTAGCTGAGGTCACATATCTGTTCATCCCTGCTGTCTGATTTATTTTTGGGAAAGGAAATGCTGATGGAAAAGCACTGGGTTATAGGCTAATATGTTAAGCCTATAGGGAAAAGCTAGTATGGGATAAAATGTGACCTTTTGAGCTATACATTGTTCTATAACCCACTGAACTCAAGCATGAATGAAGTGACAACTGAAAGTATCATATTTATGGGTCATTAGTGGAAAAGGGGCATATTGGCCAAGCTGATAACAGTAGTTTCTCTCACTTTTAACAGGAAATAGATAAAAGAGTGTGCACTGCAAAATAACTTAGTTAAGAAAATGAGCTCCTTATTACCTGTTATTTGATCAATATGCATTACTTGTTCACAGCAGACCATGGGTTAATGTGCCCATTATTATACAGTTAAATGGTATAATTAGGCTAAATATTAGAAAATGATCAACTTCATGACAGGACTAAGCACACTGTGGACAGGGGTGTGTAAAAAAAAAAAAATCCATCATATTTAAATTCACCGCCTGTAATTTATTACTCTTACACCCTGGACAGTGGCCAATGGAGAACAGTTGCTTTGTTTTAATTGAACTCACAATTCAATTGTAGTTTGGATTGGTGCCAAGCACTACAGCTGACCTGTTCCCCTTGCTTATGGACTGCAGAAACCATCCACACATAACCATTTCAGTAGCCAAAGACTCTGACTGCAGTTTTAAAAAGCAAAAAACTCTAAAAGTAGTTTTATTTCTCTAGCCATCCCTAAGCCACCTGGGATAGGCTCCATGCCCCCATACACCATTCAGCGCCTAAACCACCCCATGTGAGAAAAATAGGAATTAAACAATCCCATCAGTCACATCACAGTTTACAGGATTTACTTGCAGGTCTTTATGAAAGCGCAGATTGGTTAGTGCACCAAAGTTGACGGTTACCTGGTAAACGGATCCTGCCTACTTGGTCTACTTGTTAAGGTAAAATTAGAAGTGATCTAGCTATCTACCTAACATACTGAAAGAGTTGCATGTTTGGGTCGTGTTTCATGCCAATAATACCATTGTTTTTATTTATTTATTTATTTTTTATTATAAGCTTACAATATTTTGGCACATTCTTTCTTCAACTTATTAGATTGCATTAAACAGAGTAGCAATGGTTGCAAAAGTCTAGCTCAGCTACCGAAAAAGATGCTATGCTAAAGATGCTAACAGCGCTGCTTGCCATTTGTTTAATTAATGTCAAATCTTGTCACTTTGTCCTTTCCATTAGCTTGCATTAGCTTTAGTAACTTAATAATGTCTCAGTTCATTTTTCATCTGCCTTCATGAAAAAAAAATACAAAGCACATTTCTCAAACATATTATAATTCCTACAAGGTTTCATGAACTTGTAAAGTATCTGAACACAGCCAATGAATTGTTTGATTATTTATTCATTATTAATTTATAATTTTACTCTGGTAAAAAAAAGGACAAAACTTTAGATTTCTGCAGAAAAAAAAATCTCCACTCAACTTTCACATTTATATATATATATATATATATATATATACTTTTTTTTTTTTTAAACTTTTATAGTGGAGTACATTTTTAGGCTTTTGCAGAATGTCAGTCCCCTGGGTTTTATCCCCAGTTTGATTAAAATTATGGAGTTTGATTTATTTTAGAGTTTTTAAAATATTCATCTTTGAATATACAAAAACAAATTACATCAATTAGCAAAGCCAATTCAACAATTCAAAGAACTGTGTATTTGATATGTTTGCTAACTGACTTCAAACGTGGCATTCCTTCAGTAGTTATTAGCATCTCCTGCCAGTCTTAATCTCATTCTGAACCAAGACAATCTGTTTTATAAGCTATTTTAGTTCTAGATGAATGGGACCACAGTTTATTTTCACACCAAATAATTCACAGCAGACATATTCAGGGTTTTTTGTTTTCACACCCTATTAATTAGCTGTGAGGGAATTAGCATCACTAAGCTTTTTTGCAGAGGGACTGTAAGTGAGCCAAGAACTGAGCAAATGTTTGGATCTTTGGAATTAATGATGGTTATTGTGTTTATGCTAGTATGAGAACATTTCTAATGGAAAAAAAATATGTATGTGGTGAAATTTGACTGTGGACAATTAATCTAGTAAACACAAACACATGAAAAAGGAGTTTCACAATTTAGCTCTAAAGGAAAAAAAAAAAAGACATCAAGTAAGGATATCTAGTCATATTCATCTTCTATGAACTAAATATTATATTTTAAGCTTATTTCTTGAAGGATTTTATTTTAAGGCACATTTTTATTGTATTGTCAGATACTCCTAGTTTTGCTTCTTCACAGAAATAGATCCTTAAAATTAACAAAATATTCTAAACATAAAAAAACCCCTAGAAAATCTAAGTTATATATATATATATATATATATATATATATATATATATATATATATATATATATATATAACTTCATAACACGAAATGCATTTGCATCTCCAGCAGCAGTGGTCATAGATATATACATATAGAGACAATATATATATAAGTAGAGAAAATGGAAAAGGAACTGTACCACTCCCCCCCCCCCCCCAGCAGCAGAGGTGACTTTTGGATTGCTGAAAATTCGAAAATTCCATTCATTACGTACAGTAGGTAAGAGTGAAGGCCAGCAGGCAGTTGCACTGTTAAACCTCAATAGCAGCCTAATGGAAGTGTAAAAATGACAACTAGTTCAAGCTTACAACTCTCTAAAATTTTTTTAAATATGTCTGTACCAAGCTACACTGCCTGGTTTTCTTTGCTTGATGCAGCTCAAAAATGTTCTTTTTCATTAATCCTCTGAAATGCCAACTTTTGTTTAGGCCAAGTAGTGTATATACTTTCAGCCAAGACTTTAAAACAGAATACTTACAGTATACTATCAATTGTTAGGCACAGAACTTGAAAAGAAGAAGAAAAAAATGCTAAAAAGTTTAAGTGTATGACCATGTCATGTACAGTACTTACAATGCTCTTTAAATATCTGTAGTAACTGAAACTTGATGCACTGTGTTAGATAACTAGTTCAACTGGATGCTGATTTACATTTGACTGAGACACAAAATGTAATCTTCCTAAAAATTTGATTTAGGAAGTTAATAACATAAATATGCACAGCAATCACTTTTTATCCACATGTGCAATATATAAAAGGAGTATATTCATACTTTTTAATGCTATTATAACTCTGTCTCACAAATTCCTGCTTTGAGAGATTTAATGAATTTAATAATTAGAATTCTTAAATGACATTGGAAACAATTATGGCAATGCAAATTGAATTTTAAATATTCAATTATGGGCCTACAAAATGAATGCAGAAGTGTGCATTGAGACCTTAATATGTCTATTCACAATGTTCTCTCTCACTCTCTGTCTTTTAATGTTAATTAATTAACTTGCTCTTATTATTGCTGATCCAAATGATATAAAGCTGTCAGAGAATTACTGTAATTCCCACTCTCCTCATTTGCAGAGTGTAAAATTGGGAAGTTGAACCTGCCGTATGATTATCCCAATGCGCTTAGCAGGCAGCTAAACAATTAGGACAGCTGATTAAATCTTAAAGATGTATAATTAAAGAGCTGCTTTTGAATGCAATTGTTGGCATGGCATTTTACTGGTTGATGGGCAACGTTATTATTCTAAACAATAAAGTTTGCAGAAAATAAAATTATGACCAGCAGTATAATACAAAATGAAATGGAGCACTAAATTCGTAAGAATTATTATTTATGTGGTATATTATGAATACTTTTCCTATTTACATGATGAGAAAGGCAGCTGGTTGTGGCTTTAATATTTCAATAATGTTTATAAATCTGCCTGAGTGCTAAGATCTGCATCACTTCCTATTTGTTCTTTGGTTGACTCATTCCTGCTCCAGCTCCATCTATGAAAATATGTTTACTTCCAGTATTTTTCTCTCTGCCTCTGTCTTATGTTTAGTGTGCACGTGTGCGTGCATGCATATACAAAATAATCAGATCTCAATGTGACCGCATTTCCTTTTAAATAAAACAAGGAAGAAAATACTATATCCCAGTATGAATTATTTTGTGGTGAACGCTAAAAATATTATATCAGTGTCACTCAACATCATCAACGTTTCATTTACTTTAAATTGTCTGTCATCGGTTTGTTATATTGCTCTTTTCTGTCAGTGCAACAAAGATTCAGGTTTCAAAGCATAATTGGATCTTGTTTTTCCATTCACACAAAGAAATTATAGAATGGTGGGCTTGATACTTGCCATTGCGGTGTAAGGTTCTGGTGTTCGACTGAGGGGGAAATGTTTTGTTGAAGGCTGTTGCAAATCTGAACCCAATACAACCCACCCTTCTAGACCAAATCTCTGTTCTGAGTATGATGCTGAGGATCACCTGCAATCTCTTGGGTCATTTTTCTAGGTTTTATCCCAATTATGTAAAGGTAATAGTCCAAAAATATTTTTCTGATTTAAGATAAGCTAGATTAGTTGTTACTAAATCAAGTTTAATGGTGCAGTAGAGAGAGAAAATATTATATAATACACAAGTAAGCAGCTTTAAAAAAGTTATTTCAGTTGTTTAATTCCGCTGGGCTTGGGGACAAGGAGTTGTAAAGACATAGTTGATTTAGTGTGCATTACAAGGGGGCAAGGCAAAAGCATGAGCGTGTACCCTCTCAAAAAATTTTAACTGAAATGGTTGTTGTAGAAACTGTTAAATTCTAGTTTTGCAAGGGGTGTTTAATTAGCATTTCTAATACAATTTTGAAAGCACATGTATGTTCTCATCTGAAGTCTCATTTTGTGCACAGAGACACCCCTCTCTGTTTAGGATATTTGGTTCTTTCCAGTTTGAGAGTGCTGTGTAGTATCTGCTAGTAGAACGCTCACCAGAATGGCTGATGGATCTAAGCCTAGATACTGTATCATTAGCTTATTGTCATTTACTATCATTACTTGTCAAAATATTTTTTACCCCTGATTGCAGGTATTGTATTGTCACCCCCTTCTGTTACCGAACATTTTGTTACAAATTTTTATCTCATCTCTTTATTATTATTATTATTATTATATATATATATATTTTTATTGTTGTTGTTGTTGTTTTTGGTGGTGGTGTTTGGTCTGAATGCCTACAGGGCTTCTTTTCTTGCAAAATGTCCCAAAGGCTTCTTATAATGAAAGAATCATAGAATATTCACAATCACAAAACTCACACTCCTACAGTATATGCACTGCTTGGCCAAAAAATTAATTATGCTCACAAATATTTCGTTTGCACACATTCATTCAACATCATATATAATATTCAATTATAATTCTAGATATACAGTACACAGTATATTATGTTGTATATACATTTTTTAACATTTATATGAGTAATAAAGGGATTTGTGTAACCAATTATTTAAATTCAGTTCAACACCAGTTGTCCGTGACAATTGGAAGCGACTGAAAATGTTTTTAAAGAATAACAATTTGTTGGAAAATTATGTGTTTTTAAAGAATGACAATTCATTTGTATCTATTTAAAAATATTTATCGGGGTGTCTTTTCTATATTATTATTATTTAAAAAAAAACTTAATAACATAAAATTATTGATTGTTTTAATAGAGCATAGATACATCCCACTGCTTTAGTTAAAAGTTAAGTTATGACTTCTAGTAAATGTTCATATTTGAATTCTGGTTACCTGTGACAGTTTTCATCAGCTTCGCTACTTTATCAACCTCTCCATTCACTTGGATTGGAAGAGCTCTAAAGTTTACACTAAGTGATGAAGTGTGATGTGAGTTATGACACTTTGAAACATTTGGCTTTAATTTGTCCTCTTGGCGTGGACACTGAGGACAGTGGGATAATTGTACTGGGACAAATGTGAACCTCATATGACCTGACCAGACTCCAGCCTTGATCCCTAAGCTGCTGCATTAATTGAGTTTGTCTGTGTTTGTTATAGGTTGTTAGAGGAATCAGTTTTTTTGGCTGATGTAACAAGGCAGGGTTGCTGAAACTGAGCATGAAAAGAAGCAGCAAGCAGCTACAGTACATGCAGTTCTAGTAAAGTACTTGGAAGTTGTGGGGGTTTACATCAGAATATATAGACCCAAAAAAATGACAAGGAAAATGAGGGATTGAAACTTTAGAAGTGAAGTTTACGACGTTTACATAAAAGAAATTGAGGAAAATAAAAAATGTTCTAGAGCTAGATCTTCATACAGTAGCTAGCCGATATTGATTTCCACAGTCCTGGTAAAGGTAAAGCCATCCTTCTTCCATTTCATCAGATAATTAGCTTTCAAATGTTGAAAACCTTTTGAGAACCTCCTGTCCTCGTGTAAGGGAGAATGCAGTACATATTCTTTTTACTGCATGAACGAGTAGCTAGCTACAGTACGCATTCCTCTGCTCCTTCTATCTCTTTTGGTGTCCTCTTAGTGGAAAATATTATCTATTCATGGATTTGACTGAATAGATTAATTGTGTTAGATTTATAGATTTAATATTGGACTCACATGGCATAGTTTCTGCTATTGCTCTTTGCTGGAACCGATATGCCTTTATATTATTTGAAATTCACCATGCGTGCTTCACTTTCACAAAGTGTCTGAATTAACGTTGAAGTCTGTAGTGACGTCTGAGGTCTGACTACTGACATCTGAATATAACTATGCACTAAATATACAGTACATATGCACTGCACATGCATAATACAGTAATACTGAGGCATACAGTAATAGGTTAGTGTATTAAACAAAAATAATGAATGGATCATTTGTTTTCTTGTCTCTTATTATCTCTCCTGTCTTTTGCTTTCCTTACATGCCTTTCCTCTCCTCTCCTCTTCCAGCTTATCCAGATGTTAGAAGCTTTAGGTTCACATTTTGATGAGACTCTTATGGACCTGTTGATCTTTCTACCACCCACCCACACACACACACACACACACACACACACACACACACACACACACACACACACACACACACACACACACACATCTGGTTCTGGTGGAGATGTGATTGATGAGGCACTTCCGCTGGTGGTCTGTGGGAGAGTGAGTGAAGGTCAACTCCCACTGGAGGCACACACCTGGGATAGCCACTGAATGTGTTTTGGACTGGTGGGTGTCAGTGTTATATCTAGCTGCTGTTGTGCCTGTCAGTTCATAATGTTGTTGTTGCGTGTTTGTGGGGAAATGTACAGTGCAGAGAAAAAGTCTACACATTTGGGTTTTTGTGTCGCCTGCCTGTGAAGCATAGTCAACACATATGGGTCACTATCTTGCTACTCGCATCGTCCATTTTCATCACATTTTCCTTTTAACCACAACTCTTCCTAATTCATTTATGGGAATTTGATCAAATCCTCACTGAAACTTTAACAGAAAGGATAGCTGTGCAATAGCTATTTAATTTTTCTCTTTCTGGAAAAAATTATAATTTTTTTTTCAAATCTCATCCTAACCATTCATGGGGATTTGACCAAACAAAAATTTTCAAAAGCATATATGTAACTTCCTTCCAATGTTTTTATTTAATATTGTCCAATATACTATAACAGACAGAGGTTAAATAATGTCCTTACGTCCGTAATACCAAATCGTGCTACCAAATGATGTCAGTCTGATTAGACACCTTGCATTCTTCTTTTTAATCTAATTTAATTCAGTGTCAACTTTATGTCAAATTGTATGTACAGTTTAATACTGTAGATGTTCATTAGCTATTTCATTGTGTCACTGCCTTAGAAGCACAGGCAGTACATATATCATCTCGCGTTGGCGTCATCATTGTCTCTTAAATGTTTTCGTCACACTTTTTCTCTATCCTCAATTCCTTCTATACCATTCATGGGAATTTGACCAAAACTAAAAAACAGAACAATTATTAGGAAGTGTAGACGTGTACTAACTAATGCATTTTTAAAATAGAAATATATATACCAGTAAAAGAAGCGGAAATCCTTATAATTACTGGGTTTCAAATAGCTTATAAAGCATGGGCAGAATCTCACTTTTAAAATTCAGAGGTACTTATGAATTCAAAGAAAATAATAATAATGTAATAATAATAAAACCTTAGATGTTCTTACATGGAGCTCTATGAAAGCCATCATGACAAAGTAGAGGAAATGGAGCACAACAATGACATTTTGAGGAGCAGGCTGTTTCTCAAAAATGCACAAAAGGACATGAAGACTTGAAACAGCCAAGAGACCTGTGGCTACATTTAAAAATCTGCAGAAAAATCTGCCAAATACTGGTCATTCCCTGCATGTGACAGCAATTTATTGTATTCTGTTTTGGCTATGGGGCTGCGTGAAAGGAAAACAGTTCAAAAATCCACGTCCACCTAAATCGCCCCAAACCATCTGGCTGAATGCGTTATGGTCTGATGAAAACAAATATTTTTTGGTATTCTAAAAAATTCTTTAAAAATATACTCATGGAGAAAAGAAGTGCTGCACATATTAATCACTCACTCATTCATCGTCTACAGTATATTTATTCAGTACACAGTGTGGCAGAGGGCCCGGAGCCTATCCCAGGAGACTTAGGGCATGAGGCGCGGTACACCCCCGATGGGGAGCAAATCCACCGCAGGGCACATGCTCATTCACACACTACGGGCAATTTTGGAACACCAAATGGCCTCATCTGCATGTCTTTGGACTGTGGGAGGAAACCGGAGCGCTTCGAGGAAATCCACAAGCTTGGGGAGAACCTCCATGCGCACAAACCCGAGGCAACTCTGGAGGCAAGGCAAACTCCATGTCTCCATGCTTACTGTACCACTATGCCATCATGCCATCTGCACATATGATTTTATTTTTTATTTTTTACAAAATGTATTTCTTTCAAATAGATAGAAAAAAATGTTATACAAAAAATCTGTGTCCATCAGCACCAGAACGCCACTGACAATGACCCACAATATGGCCTCCTTGCACATCCAGCAAGTCCAGCCGTGGCCAAACGTCAGTGAATAGTTTAACGACTTATCATATATCATGTGTAGCCCGGGCATACCAGCAGCAGCAGTAGCACCATTGAATTAGTTTATTCAGGTTTTCATAGCAGTACAAATGTAGTGCAGCTTGTAAGGCAACATTTATTTTGTTCAAATTGAAAAAGGGCTGCTTATTATCCGGGGAAACCATACCCAATGTAAAGCATGGTGGCGCTGCTTCTCTTTAGTTGTTAGACAGCTGAATTAAAATCGTACCTTCCAGCATAAAATGACCAAAAAAACACACATCTGAATGAAAATGAATGGCTTCAGGAAATTAGTAAGCTTTTGGCACGGGCCAGTTAGAGCCCAGGGCCTGTATTGACTAAACGTCTCAGTGTACGCAATTTTGGTCCTACTTTTAGGAGTAGGAGCAAGAGCTATTTCGCAACATCCTTAAGAAATCACTCAAATCTCCACCGAAATGTTGGAGGGCTCCGAAAGTGAACTAACTTTTTCAGTCTCTTTCCTTGTTAATGTCTTCTTTTTGTTTGATTTTTACTGCATTTTCCTTAGTGATATTTAATGGGTACTCCTGAGGATTGTGGGTGTTTGTGAGTCATACATCTCTCTCTCTCTCTCTCTCTCTCTCTCTCTCTCTCTCTCTCTCTCTCTCTCTCGCATTTCTGGCTGCCCTCTTCACTGGGTTGTACCTCACAAGCAGTCGGTTTGTGTGGCTCACACCTTAAAAGAAAATGTTCAGTAGGAGTCTGGTTGCCAGACAGCTCCTGTTTTAATAGTGTAACACATATCTCTACTAAGTGGCTAAAACTTTGTGCAGCAAACTGACAGGTGGCATTGATTCTTTCACACATTGCTTTCCACTTTTTATCTTTAGGGGTGAGAGTAAAGCAGAATTTCACTTAATTATTTCTTTACATTTTACTACTGTACCTCCCCCGCAAGCAAAACGCTCTCATCCTCTCTTTTTTACACAACTGCCGCTGATGTCAACATTTTGCTTTTTCACTGTTTAAAACAAAAAAAAAAACCTATTACTATAATGTGAAGCCTACTTTGTGGCTCTTAGTGTCATAAAAAAGTGACGTCAGACGCTTTGCTTGGCACAGTCCTACTCCACGCTAAAGGAAGCCCTCCTCGAGTGTTTCCTCAGCGCAGTCCTTCTCCTCGAGTAGGAAGCGTTTTTATTTACTACTATGACCTAGGAATATTTTCAGTCCTAAAAAAACTTTGAGCGCAATTCCTAGGAGTGATTCTAAGACTGAAAATTGAATTGTGATTCTGGGGAATGACTGTGGCCTGTGTAGCACATTGATAGATTGATCATTTCTGATAGATCAGATATGTCTGGAGCATCTGGAGACAACTGCTAAACTGCTTTTACCCCAAAACACTAAGTTCTGTGAATTAGGGTGTGTGCACACTTATGTAACCAAGTTAGCAAGGTTACTTTTTTTTTTGTACATTTTTTTCCCAACATATACAGTATGCATAATCTTGATGCATAATATTCATGTTTACAGATGATATGCTTGTTCTTTATTTTAGTACTTGCCAGTTGATGATAAATTTGAAAATGTATTATTTTCTTCAATATATTGTGTATGATGCAAAACGTGTGCCAGTTATTTGTTTGCAATAAATTCTCTCTCTCTCTCTCCGTCTCTCTCTCTCTCTCTCTCTCTACAGAGCAGTTGGCATAGTAACAATATTTCCAAACCATAGCAGAAATTTATAGTGTTCATTTACAGTCAGCTATTGCTGGCAGTTTACAAGGAATATGAATAAGTAACAGTTTAAGTGGGGAAAAAAAAAAACCTTTTAAATTGTATTTTCATTCAATTTTCTCTCTGTGAGTAAAATTTATTAAGCTGGTTGCAAACAAATTTATTTGTAAATCGTTCACAGGAGCATTTACCCTTGTGTACAGTATGTATGCATAAAAAATCTATTTAGTTCAGGAAAATGTTTGTATCCTGTATAAGGAGACACACTAACTTGTACTTTTCTTGATAGTCTATAAAACATATCATTACCCTGAGTGTCACTACTATTTTATATAAAGGTTATGTTAAGATTGCTCAAAATTCTCTCTCTCTCTCTCTCTCTCTCTCTCTCTCTCTCTCTCTCTCTCTATATATATATATATATATATATATATATATATATATATATATATATACAGCTGTGCAAAATCTTATGATTTTTTTTTCTTACAAGTGGATGTACTGGTGAGATGAACAGTTTTGTTTCATTTTTTGTGAACCTCTGACAATATTTCTCCTAAATTTAAAATATATCTATTGTTATTTAGAGTGTATTAAAGGAAATTACGTCACTTCACCTCCAAATAAACCCAATATCATGCAGTATTTGCAGAACTTTAATAACTTAAAAACGGCTAATCATTCGTAAACAAATTGTGTGAATGCTTTGGCTAAATAACATTAAGAAATCAGTCTTTGGTGGAATAGCCCGATTTGCAATGACAGCTTTCATGCGTGTTGGCATGCCCTTCACCAGTTTTTCACATTACTGTTGGGTAACTTTATACCCTTCCTTTTGCAAAAAAAGCAAACAGCTCAGCTTCGCTCGATGGTTTGTGACCATCCATCTTCCTCTTGATGACATTCCAGACGTTTTCTGGAGTAAATTGCAGTTGTCTCTTATTTTTCTTCCAGACCTGTATATGCCATTTAATTGTAATGACTTCAAAGAAATTTATACAAAACAGATCCATTAATTACAAGACAAATAAGATTAGCCAATCAGTTAGGACCTGTAACAGTATAACAAAGCATTGTTGTGTGTTTTTTCCCCCCTTTCTTTCTTTCTTTCTTTCTTTCTTTCTTTCTTTCTTTTTTTAGATGGATGCCAAAGTGCTCTTGTGAACTCTACCTATGAAATGAAAATATCTCAAATACTTTCAGTCTCTATCCCTGTCTCTGTCTTCTTTTTGTCTGATTTGTACTGCATTTTCCTGAGTGTTATTTAATGGGTACTCCTGAGGATTGTGGGTGTTTGTGAGTCATACATCTCTCTCTCTCTCTCTCTCTCTCTCTCTCTCTCTCTCAGGCATTTCTGGCCGCCCTCTTCACTGGGTTGTACCGCACAAGCAGTCGGTTTGTGTGGTTCACACCTTAAAAGAAAATGTTGAGTAGGAGTTTGGTTGCCAGACAGCTCCTGTTTTAATAGTGTTTGCAGATTTTCGAAGCCATTGTGGTGTTGGCAGTATTGTAGAAACAATTATATAGAGACTGCTTTCTCTCAAACATTTCTTCCCACTTTGGGTGTTCATGCTCTGGCAAGAAAATCTGAATATATTTGGTTAATAACAGGGAAAGGGTGTCTTAGGTGTTTGGGATAAGGTTATGTTGATTTTGGTTATAATTTTGGCGGGTTTTTTAAAATTCAGTTGTGCATATACATGACTAACATATCCACCTGTACTTTCAAACTCAGGCCAGTGAGCTAATGAGAAATATTCATATGTGAAAATTCTGCTAGAGCACATTAAATTCTCTTATATTCTCTTGTGTAAAGCTCCACAACTGCTGACAGTGCTGTAAATGTACAGTATTTTTAGCTACTCGGTCAAGACCGAGTTGATTTCCTGCCTTCTCAAAACTGCCAATTTAATCTTAAATGACATTAAAAATAAGATTGCATTAAATTTACCTCTAGCAAACCTGCACTGCCCTGGAGATTAAGGTTAATGTTCATAAAGTTAATCTGAATCTTCTTGGCTGCGGACGTAGAGTGTTCTAGTGCACACACAGATCTTTTACATTTTTTGATAGAATTGAATTTTTATAAAGTGATACCAAATACAAATATTCAGCAAGTTTTCCCATAAACAAACAGACCTGATCTATAAACTTCTTATACTTCTTAATAATCCCATGAATATAAACACTGATAAAATTTTAAATAATAATAATTAAAAAAGTAAAGTAATACTTTACTTTTACATGTAGGTCAGTCCTGTGGTAAAGATTCTCTTGTGCCTACTTTTACTCTAATTGTCCAGGAAATCTGATAAAGTTATTGGTTGAAACAGTTATTCACAATTATTCCTAGGACAGCAAAATAATATTTTGTAATTAACTTTTCAAATTAAGAAATAAATATGGAAAACACCTTTTTTTTGTTTAATTTTTGTCAACTGTATGTTTCATTGTACAGTAGCTCTTGAGCCACCAGAACCAGCTTCAGTTCACGTTAGACAGCTAAAAGCAAAGCATATTCCCTTTTGGGAATTGGTGTTTTAATGATGCTGATGATGATGATAATGATGGTTACTTTTTCCGACTAATTTATATGCAACATAAATGAAATCTACAGAGAAGTCCGGTATGTGTGTTCGTGTTCCAATTTGAATATACTAGTCTATCATTTTTCTGGACATATTTCAATGCTGTGGTGTTACTGTACTGTAGTTTTATTTGATATAAAATAACTTAATGATAGCAGAGGACATTGTGTTAACGTTAACACTAATGTTAATGACTTAATCACTGATCCTAAATGCACTTTACAAAAACAAAAGAGTAATTTACATTCTTATTAAAATCATACTGTCACCGTTTTATGAGCTGTGATTGGTTATTCATACCTCACGCTGCAGTTAATATGACCACAGCTGTGTATCAGCTCATAATATCTCTGCTTGGATCCTACAGCTGTGCTGGTGAGCGGTCTACTTTTCGGGTACTACACAGCGCTCTCCAGTTATAATGAGCCAAATAACAAAAAAGAGTGTGTGTGTGTCTGTGTGCACCAGTCAGATTTCAAATGAGAATACAAACGGAAATACAGAAATATATGTATAATATTAAAACGCCTTCTATGAAAATATAGAATTGACCAGTTTCTACAGGCATCACATCTGAAAAATTTAAGGGAGCATGTGATCCCTTAACTTGAATGGGCAGGATACCTCTGACTGTGAAGGTCAATATGAGATTACCATGATTTACATTGTCAGCAATTCATTCATCAGCTTTATTGATGGGACCAGAGTCAGCCAGGAGACCACAGAAATGTTTAATTGCAGGATAAAAGATGAGGGTAATCAGTCAGTCTAACTATATATTGATTTGAATCTCTCCTAATATGATGTGTATAAATTGCCAATTTGTTTTATTTGTTTAATATTCTGGCTGTTCTATTATAGAATAAAAAAAAATCAACCACCTTTATTTGTATATGACATTGTTCAATAACTAATCGTCCTTGATTGAGAGTTGCTTCTAGCTAATCGGCAATCAGAGATCTCAAAACAACACAGCATAAGGCCGTAGTCGTAATTTTCTCCAACACTTGCAAAACATGAATGCAAAAAGCATAAAGAACCCTAAATAAAACGCTCCTACCCATGCGGGTCCATAAATAATGGGATCAAATCCTTCACGTTAGCTTAATATTGAAGGGCCAATCAGTTGTAAGTCTTTTGGCTGCTCTCAGCAAGGGGTCACCACAGTGGGCCATCAGGTCCACACATACAAGCTTGGCACAGGTTTTTACTCCAGATGCCCTTCCTGACGCTACCTTCCCATGTTATTCAGGGTTTGGACCAACACTGGGAATCGAACCCAGGCCTTCCGCATGGCAGGTGGAACACCTACGACTGAGCCACTAGTGCCTGAAGCTGTTCTGGACTAGTTTTTTCAAGAACAGTATTGCCAAGAGCATGAGAACCATAATGAAACTGGCTCTCATGAAGGCCATTGCAGGAAAGCTGCAGAGGAGAAGTTCATTCAGAGGTACCAGCCCCAAAAAACACCAATTAAAGGCACCTCAGATTAGAGTTGTTATGAAGACTTTACAGAGAATAAGTAGCAGACACATCTCAATACCAAGTGTTCAAGGGAGATCATTGCATATTTTGGGTGACTTCAGTATTGTCTTACAATGTAGAAAGAAATAAAAATCAGGAAAGACCATGGAATTAGAAAGTATCCAAACACACACACACACACACACACACACACACACACACACACACACACACACACACACACACACACACACACACACACGCTCGCACAAACACACAGACATTATACACATTACACAAATACACTCTCATCCTACAAACGAATGAACACACATAATTTGTGCATATAAGCAAAGATATTACATACACATACTTCAACATGAACTATTGCAGTTTAAGC
>JAAGKR010001111.1:88382-141756 GCA_011419295.1 Clarias macrocephalus
ATTTTTTTATATATTATACACACACACACACACACACACACACACACACACACACACACACACACACACACACACACACACACACACACACACACAGGCTAGCAGAAAGGGCTTTACTGATTCGAAGAGTTTGCCAGCTGAGAAGTTGTCCTATGGTTTGAACCCATGTCTTTTGGAAAAGTGTGTTTTTATTGGCAGCTGCTGATAGACTCTTTAATCTGAGCTGCTGTAGAACAAGCTCTTGAATTTCCAACATGGCTGTCCAACTTCTGAAATCAAGACACACACGGCCAACACATGTGCAGCGCAGGATAAGATACACTACATCGAAGCCCCGTTTAAGAATTCACTCCTGCTGTTGTAGTGGTAGGGCAGGAAATCGATGTACTATTTGTACACTATTGCCGGATTGATCTAAACCTTATAAATTCCCAATAATCAGATATATTGTGATAATCAGCAAATCAGGTGGCATACAGTATTAGATGTTGCCAATGTGCCTTCAAAGAACATTGACAAATGTTGACAAATGAAAAATGATCCTGCAATATCCTTAATGGGATACAAGTGGTTTGTGAAACAAAGAACAGCTTATGGTATTCGGACCAATAAGTTTGAGCTAGCTACAATGCTCAGTGCTCTAGGTAAAAGATCGGTTTTAACAGGTCTAATTTAAAATTATGTGCATTTTTTTTTTTACTGTTGTGTACCAAATCCTTCATTTGCTGTATGCCTTGGCTTGTGAAACAGAAAAGGGTTTAGACAGAAAGTTGCAGAGAGCTGTCTAGATGGGAAAAATCAAGTAAATGAAATAACAACAAATAGGATTTGTATGTGGTAAGTAATTTAGAGAAAAAGCTTATGTTCAAGGCCGTGGTTCTTGCGGTATTAGTCAGTTAGCGGTAACGCCAGGAAAATCCCACAGCAGCTAGATTTGGGTCCTTGGGCAAAACCCTTAAACCATAATTGCTTGCATTGTGATTTTGCCCTATTTGTTGCTTTAGATCAGTGGTTCTCAACCCTCATCCTGGAGGGAACCCCCTGTCTTGCACGTTTCGGTGTTTTCTCAGCTCCCAGCACACATGATATAGCTAAATCAGCTAAATAAAAACCTTTTCAGGTTTGAGAACCACTGATTTAGATATACGTGTTAGCCAAAGGAGTAAATACAGTACAGCGAATGTGCAATTTGAAATATGAAGAAGTTGTTAAAAAGTGATGAATGGCTATTTTTCTTTATGCACAGTTCTCATGCAGAACGCAAGATTTCGATTTAAGACGGTGTTGTCCTGTCACTGATTCTCTTTCTTTCCTTAATCTTTTTATCATCTCTTATTCCTCTGTGGAAATGTAGGATTGCTTGCTGATCTCACACTGTACCTCGGAGCCAAATTTCCTTCATCTGGTCAGTTATTGGGTCCAGAAAATACTCACCTGCCCCCAGTGTGCTCGGGAAGCTTCAAGATCTCTTCTTTAGATAATTTCTTTTTAAGACGTCCTCCTCATGATGGAGTAAGAAAGCTCCTTTAAGCCCGCAGGACATTTTTAAGGAAATGTCTTGGTGAGTAAATGGAATAACAATGTATAGGACTTTGAGTGTATAATAAACTTGGGGAAAGCCCAGCTCATGTTCAAGGCTGTGGATTTGGGGGGCATTAACTTTTAGGTGGGGGTGTCAGAACTTGTTGAAAGGTGAATTATGTGAATTATAAATAATGTCAGTGAATAAACGAGTGTTTTTTCCTCAGAGGAGAGATCTGGAGTTTAGCTCTTGTGGAAATACTGTCCAGGAACAATATGTTGCAAGGGTGTGTGGATCAGTTTCGGCTCTTAAATCCCAATAGGGTGGTGTTTGGAAAATGACATTACAGGAAACTCACCTCCCTCCTGAGTGTCCCGGAGTGTACACAATCTCTTTTTTTTTTACATTCTTTAGATATACTGCATGCTTTGGCTTAAGAAGGGTAAGAAAAGCGCTTTTGAGACATTTGTAAGGAAGAGTCAAGAAAATGGAATACCACCATATGGTACTTGGATTTCGGAAAGCCCTAGCTTGTGTTCAGTTCGGAAGGGAACCTCGTCGGAACTGGCTGAGAATAACAGTATTAAAGTCATGTTATAACGCAGATTTGGGATTAGGGGTCAAGGAACAACCATATGCTGTTGTTTCAGATAAAGCCACAACCTGATTGTGCCTTGATTGGAGTAACAGTCGACCGTGACACGAGTGAGCCTTACAAAAAGCAGCTGACATGGGTGTGGCCAAGACGGAGCCAGAGGAGAAACCGAGCAATACAGGAAGCCCGAAAAAACTTACCATGCACTTTTTATGCTTCAAATCACACACCATCGACTATATTTTTACACACAATGGGTCATATTCAGAGTTAAGTACACATAACGAGCAGTTGTAAAAAATTGCACACATCAGAATTCAGATAAGCTGATGGCTTATTCGAGTTGCGTGCATTTGGCAGAGTTTGACCGAAACAGAGGCATATCTCATTTTCCTTGCACAATAATCTCAGGGCGGTATTTTTGTTTTGCTGTCAGAGGAGACAGAATTTTTATTGCTTATCATGGGGGAAGTGTGCTTGGTCAGCTTAGCCTTTACACTGCAGGGACTGTCTTCACATCATATCAACAAAACTAATGGTTGCAATTATGTCAGTTACTATTGTCAGTCATCGAGGCTGAACTGTCTAGATTTGGAGTCATGGCAACTGAACTTCTTTTCATTGGTTCGACTTTTTGGTTTCGACGTGTCCCGTTTGTCCTTTCCACACTGTTCAACTTGTAAATGAGTTATGGAAGTGGATTTCATTTGCTGAGTACAGCAACTACTCTAATACTCTGGTAAGCTTTTTTTTCGCAGTCATTTTTCTACCTTTATTTATTTATTTATTTATTTATGAGCGTGCATTGAGGCCTGCAGGAGATATTTCTCTTCTCTTAAACTATAGTGGTGTTTGCCTTATATACAGTAGGTGTGGCTACCCAGCATGTTGTCTGCAGGGGATCGGCTAATGTTTCGCTCTTCGTCACTGCCAAGTGACCTGAGCGCAAGATGCTGTCAGCAAGTGCAGTCAAGGCTAGAAGAAAGGTAATAGAAATGATACGCTGAGCAGACAGCCTGTTTTTCTGATTTGAAAGAAAGGGGAGGTGCGAGCTGACCCAATTTACATCTGAGAGACTAAAATATCTTTTTGAAATGACTGCCATTCCATATGCTATATATTCCAGATGTTGTATGAGCAGTGATCTGATCCCTAGATCTGGTTCTACATTTTATGTTTCTCCAGTTCCATATTATTCCAAATTCCAACTAAATGCTACTTTAACTGTACACAGTATGTGAGGGGGCAAGAACGGGGGCGTGACATTTAATATATACATATTAGTGTTTTTTTTCCCCCTCTGTCTTTCCTACTGTGTGAAACATGTCCGTGAGACTTCTCTCTGACCTCACCCACCCACAGAGTTCAGTTTCCTTTGTGCACTCAATACAGGAAATCCATGTGTGTGTCTGGGGTACTTGAGATCTTTTCTTTAGATACTGTACAAAGCTCATGGAGTTTCTAAACGCAGCCTACAGTGAGGTCATGTTGCAGACAATTATATAGTCTCATTCATTTGGACCTCTTAACATTTTGTTCAGTGAAGCCTCTTTGCGACTCTTTTTCTGTTTCTTCATTGATGGGGGCTGTATATGGGGTTTATGTACTTTTGTTGAATAATCAGGGTTAGGCATGTCTTTGGATGGGGGTTGAAGTGAATCTTTGTGTGTTTGTGTGCGTGTTTTTAGACGTCAAGGACCACCCGCTCCGATGAAGAGAGGGATAATGGATGGGATGCTTGGGGACTGTGGAGTGATTGTTCTCGCACCTGTGGAGGAGGAGCTTCTTACTCTTTAAGGAGATGTCTAAATGGAGGGTAAGTAATTTCTCCAACAACATACAAAAAATTTATTATTATTTATTATTATTATTTAGTCATTTATTTTTGCTTTTAATTGTGTCTTCCATTACATCCTTGTGGTTACTATTGTAAATTTGAAAACTTTTTAAATATTTGTTTTCCAGCACGACCAAATGTGAACCAAACCCTAACAATGAACCGTACTGTACTGTGCAAAAGTCTTGAGCCAACCACATTTCTTTATATTAAATTCAATTATGTAGACTAGATTACAGAAATAGAAACATTTGTTCATGTAATGCTTAAAGACACAAGTCTTTAAAATAAATGGTTGTTTATGTAACAACCTCAGCAGCCACCCTGTTTCCCCTCTCATCTATTCCCACCACTAGTCATTCAGCATCACCAGTATACTAATCATTGGCCTGAATCATCTGTCATCATCTACACCTGTTTCTCATTGGTTCAAGCCTTAATTTTTTTTTATGCCTGATTCATAGGTCACTATCTGGCTTGACAAACAAAAACATTCCTCTGGACTAAAATTGAAAGCCATAAACTTGTCAGAAATGAGGGCTGCTTTAGGAAGCCTGTACTTGCTGCAAGCTAGAATTGATTGACCTCCTGCAAAATTTCCAAATATAAATTTTAATAACATTTTAATAATAAACTGGTCTGATGTTGATCTTCAGATCTCAAAGCAACTTTTTTTAGGGCGTTGTTTTACCGATAACCCTAAGTTATTTAAATAGTTTAATGTTTACTTGTTTGAGTTAACCTACAATATAAATGATCCTTATTAATATGATGTAATTCAAGATAATCAATTACCATGATATGAGTTAATCAGGTTATAATACCATTATTAATGGTATTATCAATGGTATAATGACCCTTCATATATTACTTAGTTGGCTGTTACTGTATATAATAATCCTCTGGCTCTGTATAGTATACAGTAAATTTATGTATTAATTAATCATTTGTGAATTTAATTGTAAATATACTCACAAGGTATATTTTATTTATACATTTTGACATGTACACTTTGTGAAAAAAGTATGAATATACACACACTACAAAATTGTAAAACACACTTGAAGTGTTGTGCTATTAGTTTTATGGCTGGTTTTGTAGCTAGTTTATTTTCAGTTTGCCAGTCACATAACAGAAATGGAAAGAATACACATAAGACAAATTGTAAAACACACTCACTTGCAGTGGTTGACATAAAGTTGGGCTATTACTTTTATGGCTGGTTTTGTAGCTAGTATATTTTTGGTTTGGCAGTCACGTAACAGTTTGTTGAATGCAATTCATATCTCCAATAATAGTAATGCTATGTATATGATATTTCAAATTTGATAAATACTTATGGCAGTTAAATGACAATTAAATAACAAAGCAAGTATATAGACTATACTGTACGTTCTCTGTAATGTAAGTATAAAAAGATTCATTTTATATTGTATTACGCCTTTTATGTTTACATTGTACAATGCTATGACGGTGTTATAAGTTATGCATATTTCCCTGATCCTGAATTTGAGTTAATTAGAATTTTTGGTTTGACGTATCCCATCACCATTATATCAGTTTAACATACCAGAGGTGCTGTATGCACCGAGCTATTAATTCAGCTGTTGTGAAGTTCTCATGTATAGTAGGTCAGCCCAGAAAATGTCATAACACTGCCTAATGTCAACAAAAGCTTGACTTGGGATGTCATCTTCAAATCAGTCCTTGACCAAAGCCTGTTTGAATAAGCTTTTGTAAATGTTTATGTAGCTTTATGTCAGGTGTACTGTATATGTCTGGAAATGCTAGTGAGAAAGTTTGGTTGAAATGTACTGGACAGTACAATATATCCAAGGATATCCATAAATGTTCAAGAACTCTTATATTACAATGAAATATAGCCAGTAGTGTGTCGTGTAAATTCCGTATGGCCTGAAAAAGGTTCCCCGGCCTTTTCTCATCATTATCTGTTGGGTTTGGGTGAGCCAGTGGCCACTGTAACCTCAGGTTTCTGTTCTTAGATGACTGGAGGGAAACCTACAGTAATATATACTTCTGCTGTTATTGCCCATCCACCTCAAGGTTTGGCTGCTGAATGATCTGAGATGCTTTTCTGCTTATCACATGTATAAAGACTATTTATTTAAATGATCATTTTCAGATCTAAACAATCTGACCCTTCTCCCATAACCTTTCATGTGCATAATATTAGAATATGTGAATATTCCTTAATTCTGTTCATTTCACTGCTTCCATGTGATTGGCTATTTGGATAATTACATAAAGTGTTTTTGCTATTTTAAAAAATATATGTTTATTCTTTTACTTATAATTCCTGAGTATTTCCTCCCCAGCTCAGTCTGTCCGTCCATCATTTGGTAATTTAAGTAAAGAGAAATGTACCGTTATGAAGACGGCTATCGGTCTGATGTCAGAGCCGTTTCAGGTCATGGTTGGCGTGAGAGAGGGAAAAGCAGTGGGCCATTTTCACAATTTCTTTCATACTTCACGTTTCTTTTTCATTTACTTTCTTTCTAACTTCTGCTAGTGTTCTCTCCAGGCTATGAAAATAGACGCTGTTAATTATGCATTGAAGTGTTCAGTTGATAACAGAGAATCCAGCACTGTCAGAAACACATTCATTATGTGCATAATTTGCGATGCATTTTGGGGAAACTCATTAAAACTTGCTGAATCCCTAGAAATAATGAAAGAATGTATGTTCTGATGATTTCTTGCTCCCTTGCTAAATGACGATAACTTTATACTACTTCTTTATTGGAAAAAATGGAATTTCCCTCTTTTATACTTCAGGGATTAAACTATGCACACTTTAATGAAAGTTTTTTCTCTCTCTAATATAATAGAGTAGAATAGAATAGAATAGAATAAGCAGCTGTGTGGCCATAAGAAAACCACTTGTTAGTGAGACTAATCCAAAAAAACTCATCAAGTTGCTAGGGAGCATAAAGAGCATTGGAAGCATTACAGTAGACGTAAAGCATTAAAAAAAACAATCTGGTCTCATCAGTCCAGATTTACCCTAATCCCAGCCTGCATCCTCTGGAGGCAGTGTTACGATCTGTTGTTGCTTCACTTGTTCATGTTTAGGCTCAGAAATGTTATGTGGCAATAAATGAAGTCTGCTGATGACCGAATGACCAGGTTATGCCATTAATGGAGTTTTTCTTCCCTGATGACACGGGTACAGTATATTCCAGGACTCAAATTGTGAAAGAGTAGTTCTGTGAGCATGAGGACTATCAGAGTTGCAACCAGGATGTGTGACAAAACAAATCAGTTGCTTTCTCACCAGGCTTTCTTTTTAATAAGTTAATAGGAGTATAAAAACCACCACCAACAACAATAAAAACCCTTTTATAAAAAGCTTGTTATATTACCAAGTATATCCCAGGCTGAAGATTTTCCCGTGGCTGAAAGCTTTTTCACTGTTTTAAAACACCCTTTCAAAAATGGTAAATTAATGTCTCCATACAAGCTGTAATGTTTTCTTATTAACAGCATTAAAAAAAAAAACTAATATGCAGCTTAATCAATTTATGTACATCAGTCAGCCTTTCTAACTGTGAGGACTGTGTCTTCTTGTTTGGCTGTTTAAGCACACAATGGTGATTTTTTATTTTATTTTATTTTGTCAATAAATGCATGTTTGTCAATGGGGGACGTTACTTTTTAAAGTAACTAATTACATTACAAAATTACTGTCATTAAAAGGTAATCAGTTACATTACAGCATTACCTTCTGAGAAAGGAAACTAGTTCGAGCACTTTTCCATTGCAGACAATGACAACTCCTTTGTGATTCCTCATGCATGTTGTTTTGGTCAAGACCTTTATAATTATTCTACCGTCATCACTCAGTCAAGAATGCTAGATTACTTATTACATCAAAATAATAATGCAAGTTTAACGTTACTTTGTAACGCGTTACACCCAACACTGTTTGGTTGGTTGTTTGTGTGTGCATGCGTGTGTTTTAAAAACTAGCGCCTGTCATTGACTTAATGCACAGATCTAGAGGTTATTCACTGTATTCCATACTGCTTTAAAGAACAGCACATGTCACCTTGAGTTTTGGTTACTATATATGTTGAATTTTGTATGATTTCTCTGTGTCGGTTAGGGTTTCCTCCATGCAACAACATGCCAGTGCAGGGATCATGCTTCTCTAAATCCATTCCATTCCATCCTTAAAGCTCTACCACCATCCTAACCAAGATAAAATAGCTATTGTAGATGAATTAATGAATGAAAGAATGTTTCATTGGATCTTTCACCCTTTATGAAGAATTGCAATGCAATAGCACACATTTTCTAGAGGAAGCAAACTGTTATATATCAACTTTCACAATAATGGCATTCACCCTCGTAATTTTGTATTTCCTGGAATAACATTGGAGCTATACTTCACTGGTCTGGAAACTCAGGTCAAGAGTGTTAACACTCCATCTTTTACAGTTCACTTCAAAGGCATGGATCATTTATGCTCAGCTACTTGCGGAAGAAGAAGCTAATTGGCCCGGATGTGCCGCAGATTCAAAAATGTTCCAATTACGCTGTGTTTTGGGTCTCGTTCTAAGAGCGTACATTGCCCACTACTGACACATGAGGACTTGTGAATCATAACTGAATACTTCCTGTGTGTAAAGATGTTTTCTTTGTAGGAGTTTTATTTTTCCTATGAGAGGCAGATGCCTCACATTGGGTTTTATTCCAGAAGCCCACCATCCCAACCAATGTGGCTTTTTAGTGACCTTATTGTGAGTAATTTATGAATAAAGGAAAATTATGATTTGCAGTACAATACTTCAGAAGAATCTAAAGAAAAAAAAAAACTCTTAAAAGTAGATTTATCCTATCACAAGTCTGTAAAAACTTCAGTTTGTATTTTGTTTCTTTTTTATTGGAAGTGCGTTGAGGGTTATCCTACCCAGTGTTTTAAATACATATTGTACGAAAAACTTTTTTTTTAAACTCATTATCCACATACAACGTCACTTTAATCCAAATGATGATATCTGATGCACATGTTAGCCAAGATGTAATACACATGTAATTACATAATTGCATTCATTATATGGCCAAAAGAATTTTGGCCACAATATACCCGAGTGTACTGATCAATTTTCCGTCCGGCGCAGATTACTTAAGGTCTCCTACCAGTGTTCATTTCGAAACCTTTAAAATAATCTGATGTGAATTCTGATGCAGCCAGCTTTCGTACAGAGCAACCAAAGAACGCAGAAAGTAAAATGTTAAACGGATTATACTGTACATACAGTACAGCACATGCAATCATGTGCCATATCTCATTAGGATACCCTCCGAATGAAAAGCAAATAAAATTACAAGGTGTAAATCAACAGGTCTTTTACTTATTATATTATACAGGACATGACCGCTCACTTTTTGCTTGTGTGAAGCATCATGTGTCTGTGGAAAAAAAACAAAAAAAAACAGATGCAATTTATTGATTATGTTTTGTCCATTAATGTAGATCTATACTGTACAGTATATGCTTAGGTCAGTTATTGTAACATACAGTAAAACATTGTTTTGAAAATCATTGAAAATCATATTTTGGGCTGAGAACAACAAAGGTAAAGCTGGTGTATCATGAAATGATACGGCATAGAGATCATTAAAGGCCCCTTTTAAAGTGTAACCCCTTCATGTAGGTGACAAGATAATTTGCTTCCATTGTCCGATGTGTTGCGAAAGATGTACACTGGGATGACTGTTTTTTTTTATTAATTTTTTTATTAATATCTTCTCTTTTTTTATTACTTTGCAGGAATTGTGAAGGAAGAAACATCCGTTACAGGACATGCAGCAACACAGTAAGTCCACATGGGACTTGCCCAGCAGACCCATATGTGTGCTTCTCAAATATCCACTTCCAGATTCAATTTTCGTTTGCTTTAAACCTAATAAACAACCAGAAGTCATAAATATGTCATATCAACAAAATCAAAAACGGAATAAACCATCATTTGAAAGACACAATAGTAGAGTCAAATTATCATTAATGCCAATTTTTTTTTTTGTAAATGGGAAAGCAACCTCAGAGTGGCGCAGCTATAATTTATAGACGGTATGAGTTACAGAAATTATACACTCCTCATGTGCAACAGTATAGTATGTCCCCTATAAGCTCGCCAGAAATAGAAATGTCTTTCACATTCCTGTCCATGTTTTATTTAAATAACTTGTGGTCTAGCATATGGTAAAGTCTCCAGCTTCATCGCTTTCAAAGAAAGATGGGAAAGGAAAGTTTTCCATCTAAATCTATGCCTTTTGTGTAGCCAGCCTCCATGTCTCCATCAACACGCAAGAACCCATCTGTCGCTTTTCCATCCATTTTAATCAGCGGCCCCTTTTTCCACTATTGAAGTGGTTTTCAATGGTTTTGTGGTTGCACGGTCAAAGCCAGTCACTGCATAATATTCGAAATGACGGTGTTAAAAATGTGAATCTTAAGAACGGGTCTTTGTGTGTCAAATATTATTAGTCGCATCTTGACAGAGTTAGCGCAAGGCTCAGTTTCTCAGGTGAACGACTGTCCTTTTTATTTGAGATCCTTTAAATGCGTGCCTGCTGTTCCTCGGTGCTGCTCCGGCCCCACCCTGATCGTTTACACATTCATAATAATTTGATAAATCTGATTATCAATTTAAAAAAATTCAACCAAAGAAGGAGGATTTGACATAGACTTCAAACTCAGTGGTACATTTTAAAACATTTTATTGGTAAATATTTACTTGGGGGATTTTTATGGTTACAGATCACATTCGGTTTCCCCTTGCGCTGTCTTTATTCATATATCCAGAGTCAGAGAAATGTTTTATGGGCAAGCATCTGCTCCTGGACCCAGCGTATGTTTTCCAGCATCCACCACTATAAAGACTCATTCTTCCTCAACTATTTTAATCTGAATATTTGATGACTTCACATAATGACCACATTATTAGTGTGGATGTAAACACATATTTGTGCAAATAGAGTGTATTTCGCAATCGATCTGTCTTGTTTGCTTTTAATCTTTTAACGTGTTTCCATCCAGTGTGACCTGGTCTGTGCCTTGTATTCTGTCCATCAAGTACATTCTCAGAGTTCCCTAAATAAAGACAAGGCTGTATCACGCTCCAGCATCCAGCTGCCTGCATACTGTATAACGCAATACAATTACTGACCCCAGTGCCAGATTTTTGGCTGATTTACGAAACACCACCTTTGAGTGTGAAAAGCATGTAAGAAGGTGTGACAAAACCTTGCACTTTTTTAAAACCAAGTTTTCACCGTTTTAGTTCTTGGGCCAGATAATCGCACATCAGACAGCATAGTGTATAACACATTTTGTTGCGGCTGCCAACATGTCTGCCAGTAACAGCGAGTCTAGTGCTTTTCTCACCGGAAGCATCTTTACATGTGCTTGTCTTGAGGTGCAAATTGCCTTAAATGCCTCTACAAAGTGATGGAATTATGAAAATGTGTTAATTATGAAAAAGCTTGGTAATAAAGTGCAGGGGGAAGGTCAGTAAAAAGCTACTTTGGTAATCGAGGGATTACATTCTTAAGGAATAAGAAATTTGCACTTAATTACAATTTTGGATGACTTGTACTTTATTTAATTGAAACAGAATACTGGTGATTCAATTAAACTGGTTATTCATTAGAAAACTCACAAAACATTCCTTAATTCCAAAAAAATTCTATTTTGTGATTATATATAATCATACATGTTGGAATATGTTATAGATTGCCTGGATTAACAACGAGCTCGTAGAACATGATTGCGAAAATTTTATTCTTGATCTTACCAAATATGTTCTTAACATTAAATTTTTTTTAAGTATCTATTTTTTAAAAGAATGTGTTGTTTTAAAGTATGAGAACATTAATGTATGATTATATATTAGTCTTCTTTGCAGAAGTTTAAGAAAAATAATGATGTTTTTTTTTTTGTTTTTTGTTAAGGACTGCCCTGTTGAGTCAGGTGACTTCAGAGCTCAGCAGTGCTCTGCCCACAATGACATCAAATACCAGGGACAGACGTATGAGTGGATTCCAGTGAGCTATGACCCAATCTCGCCGTGTGCCCTCAAGTGTCAAGCTCGAGGGAAGAGCTTAGTGGTGGAATTGGCACCTAAAGTTCTGGATGGCACTCGGTGTAAAGCAGATTCTTTGGATATGTGCATTAATGGCATATGCCAGGTAAGACAGACCTTCTTTATATTTTTTGTGGGTGAAATATATTTGGTAAGAAGTCAGTGTTTACAAAATTTTTGAAAATGTCCACTAGGGTTTTCAGTGAAATATAAAAGTAAGGTGCATATCAATAGCTTCAGGTAATGTTCACGTCAAATATCAGAACATGAGGACAAAAATGATTCCACTTTGACCAAGGCATGGTTGCTGATCCCAGGTAAGCTGATTAGAATTTTGCTATTTTTGAAACTGATGATCATCCAGGATTTGCACACACAACGGTCACCAATGTGTACACAGAAAGGTGTATTGAAGTGCCTTGTCGAGAGCGGACCACAGAAATGACCAACTGGAATCTCAAAGGACACAAAATGTTGGACCTTGAAGCTGATGGGCCACAACGGGCGAATACCAAACCAGATCCTCCGTCAGCCTAGAATGAGTAACTCATCCAAACTGGACAGTTGCAAATAGAAATATATATTACGCGTAATTATTTCAGTAACTATTCTTCAGACAGTATGGAAGGTCTGGGTAGGAAAATTGGCACCACTGATGTTTAAACACTTAGACAAGTAATTCCTGTGGCAAACGTTCATGGAAAAGAGCTCATCCTAATTTACAAACAATCTCACTATAGAAGAGTCTGTTAGGGTCATTATTGCATAAATTATGGATTCAAATGTGACCTAACAATTTTGTTCTAAGTTCAATACAATCATAAGGCAATACATTGATTTTCAGAAGTACTTTGACTGGCTGTGTTATTGGTTAACAACAATTTGTGGTTGGAACTACATTTCTCAGTGTAAAAATTACTGTGTGGCATATAAACAATTTAGTTTAAGAACCCAGCCATGAATAAAGAACCATACCAAAACATCCTCTGAGAGCAACTTTTACCAACCTTTCAAGAACAGTTTGGTGACGAACAATGCATTTTCCAACATGATAGAGCACCTTGCCGTAAGGCAACAGTGATAACTAAGTGAGCAAAACATAACAAAACACATGAATTCTGACAAACTCCAAGCGTCAGCTGTCCAAGGGTGGGCTGCCATCAGTCAGGATGTGGCCCAGAAGTTGATTGACAGCATGCCAGGGTGAATTGCGGAGGTCTTAAAAAAAGAAGGGGCCAACACATGCAAATATTGACTCTTTGCATAAACTTAATATACTGTAATTGCCAACAAAAGTCTTTGATACTTATGAAATGGCTGTAATTATACTTCAGTATACAAAAACATCAAAGCAGCAGGCTTTGTACGATTCTGAAGAATCATTACTGGTGTTGAGACATGGCTTCATTACTACATGCCTGAGAGTAAACGGCTGAGTATAGAATGGAAACATCCTCAATCGCCAACCAAGAAAAAGTTCGACCAAGAGTCAACATCAGCTGGAAATTTGATACTTACAGTTTTCTGGGATTCTCAAGGGCCAGTAACACTGGAACACTATCAGGAAAAAGGTTCAGCAATCAGCAGTGCTCATTACAGTGAGATGCTTATTGAAGAACTGAGGCGTAAAGTTCGGATTGAAAGCAGAGGGGGCTGCCGTCCAAGGGTGTTGTGATCTTGTACGACAATGAGAGTCGACACTCTGCAAAAACTTCATTTTGAGGGGTTAAAGCCTCCTCCCATTTGCTGCATTGAACGTTCACCTGTTTGGGCCGCTGAAAGCAGCCCCACGAGGATGATGATTCAGTTCTAATGAAGAAGTAAGGGCAGCGGTGCATTCATGGATTGCGGTATTACAATATTATTTAATGAAGGAATACAAAAGCTTCTTGACAGATGGACAAAGTGTATTAAAAAAGAAGGTTACTATGTCAAAAAAAAAACGTTATATATCTTTGGGATCCTGAGAAAAAGCATTAACATTTTGGTGTTTGTTTCAGTTTTACTAATTGTTCAACATTTTATAAGCTTTCTGTGCAAAATGATAATTGAAATAAAAATACAGCTACGTGAAATTGTGTTAGAAATATATTCCCAAATGCCCTCTATTAATAGTTTTCAAATCAATTCTAAGATGTAAAAACAATGAACAGTAGAGTGCACATGGACTTAGTCTGATAATGGGAAAACCTCTGATTTTGACTTAACCATCAGCATTAGATTAGCTTTTGATAAATGACTGGATCTTATTGGTTAACATAATATATTAATGTGGTTTTTTTCTCTGATTTTGTCACACTGTTTAAGAGGCTGGGACAGGACATTTGTGCCTCAGTGGTTCTGCGGAGAGCCTGAGTTTGATTCCCAGCCAATGCCTAAACCCAGACACTGGATGCAAGGCATCCTTGGTACCAGTGCCAAGCCTGCATAGAATGGAATCTTGTGTTAGGAAGGGCATCTGGTGTAAAACTTGTGCCAAATTGTATGTGGAAAGATGATTTGCTGTGGCGACCCTTTGATGGGCGCAGCCGAAAGGACAACAAAAACATTTAAAATGATGGTGGTAGTGGAATTGGCCGTACTAAATTGCTTTTTGTAAATGGTGCTCTAAATGAAAAGCAATTGGTCTTGAGTAAGTCTAGAATTCATCAGACAATATGTGCTGAAAGTCACTGGTGGTTTGAATGGAAAGGAGTCAGTCGAGGCAGTTCGGTCAGTTGGATGCATCAAACTTCTTGGATGCGTCTCTTTTTCGGGCATGCCAACTGAGATGAGCCCTGGGCTGATCAAGAGCAAGATGGAGAGATTATATGTCTTGTCCGACCTGGGCGTGTCCATTGAAGGAGTTGGAGGAGGTATCTATGGAGAAGTGGTCTGGGCATCTCTGCTTGGTTTGCTGCCCCATGACCATATGCGGATAAACAGCAGGAAATGGATGGATGGATGGATGGATCTGTTGCTAAAATCCAGTAATAGACCAGACAATGTTTTAGGCCTGATCATTTCTAAATCATTTAATCAGTAAACAATAAACAATCCAACATCCATGTTGAGCTCCTTTTTTCCCTCTCTCTTTTCCTCTCTACTCTACAGGAAGTGGGCTGTGACAGGCAGCTGGGCAGCAACACTAAGCCGGATAACTGTGGAGTGTGTGGAGGAGATGGCTCGAGCTGCCGCCTGATCCGAGGCCAATCACAGATACATGTCACATTGGAGGAACGTATGTGCACACACACACACACACACACACACACACACACACACACACACACACACACACACACACACACACACACACACACACACGCACATGTTTGACTTTACCCTTTCTAGTGGTGTTCATACTGTATGGTACGGCAACCTGGGTGGGGAATTGGTAAATGACCTAATTAAAGATTAAATAGGGAACACTGGTGGGTGAAACAAAAAGAATAAACAACCTCAAAAACCGAACATGGGTTTGGATTTAATGCAACATGTAATACAGTACATATCTACATTACATATACAACCTGACCTCTTACAGAAGTTTGTTTAATACTGTATTTTATTCCAAGGTACTTTGGATTATTTCAGTGAAGTGCCTCCAGATTTTCATAAATTCCTTTGATTATTTAATGGAGCTGTTCAGGCACAAAGCTAAAATATTGACTTTGTGTCCCGTTATGATTTTGCGGTAGTTAAGTGAAGTGCGCTTATTTTAATCAGTGCCTGATTCCAGGTCAAGGATAAATGGCTCTTTGAAGGGTGCAGAGGGTTTGCGAATATTCCGAGGCCAGTTGTACATTCTTCGAGTTCTCTGTTCTTTTGCAAGAATTGGCAGGTTTATTTGTATACTGGATTTTTATGGCTCAGCCAGCCGACATATTGCTACACATGCTGGGAAAGGGGATATTTTCGGGTGCTTGTAAAGAATTATTGATTCCGTGTGAGGCTACTAATGGGTTGCATTTTTAGAAAGGTCCAATAGCAAATTGTTACACTTACTGTAATTCTTTCTCTCTTGGCATCATGGGTGCTTGGATTTGCTTACTGACTTTTAGACTTTTGTAGACATATTTGAGAGATGTTTGATATTGTTGAAAGGCCTCACTAGACATTGCAGTTGTTTGAATTGCTGAATTGTTGAAGTATATTTCAGTGCCATACCTCTGTTTTTTCGATCTGCCTGCTAAAGTTTTTTTTTTTTTTTTTGTTTAAACATTTATTTATAAGAATGAGTTACACGTAAGACAAAATCCAATCAAAATATAGAACTTGAACAATTATTGGTTAAGGGATCAAACTGTGGCGCTCTAGCAGTTCTGGTACTTGAACAACCCTAGAATAACTTGCACAGTGTAGGAAAACATCTTTTTTTCTTAGATACAGTTGATTATCTTAGTAAGGTGCATTATATGACATATACATTTAATGTTGCAGATGCTTTGTTAGAAAACTGCTTATAACGAGTTGTTTGAATGTTGCACTTTATTGCCTAATTGATTTGATTGCACGTGACTCTTATTTCAAACTCAAAATGAATACATTATAAACTAATTACATTATTTATGTCATTAATTAAGATTAATAATGATTTGCTTTGATGACTCTTCTAAACAACACTACACCGAAACCTACAGTTTCAATTACCAACATCTGCTTCAAATAAACAAAATTCTGTGTCAGTGTGCACATCACTAAAATGTTGCTTTCAAACAAGTATGTTTTCTATGCTCTTATATACCCCAAAGGCAAATTTTGTTTTAACCACGCAGAAAAAAACATGCCACACTCTTAATGAACATCAGCTTAGATGCCTGACAGCTTTGCATTGTTCTTGGAAAGGCCTGTGCATCTGTATTGACTACGCCAGTTCATTCCAAAGTCATGTTTCTCATCAAAAAAAACCCCTTTCCTGTCAAGTGACATGTCTGAGTGCTCAGATTAAGACGCACTCGAACGTTTGGCATTTCCTGGCTGCGGTGCTGTTTGCTTTAAAAGTGCTTGCAGCATAACTCAATCCAAAAGCATTGCACTCAATCTAATAAATGGCATCTCGCCAATAACTCACCACTCATCACAACAACATCCAGGGTTCTTTTATGTACTTCAAGGTAAGCCTGAATAACCTGAAAAGGTTTCTCTCTCTAGAGTCTTCTGTCCCACTGGCTGGGATTCAGGATCTTCCCAGCTTGTCAATTTTAATAACACATCATTAATAAGTAGTAAAAAGCTTTACTCCATTCCTCTGCTTCATGCTGGCTGCATGCTCTGTTCCTGAATGACAAGTGCAGAGTAACAGTCACAACACCAGTCTGTATTTTTTTATTCATTTTTTTGTCCTTCATGTGTTCATATTTGTCACTGCATTTTTCCACTTGCTAACTTGCCCACAAGTTAATATTTTGCCAAAAGCAATAAACAAAATCGCCTACATGCAAAGTATTAAATACATTTATTTTTCATAAGAAAGTTCAAAATTTGAGCACATTTTAAATGTTGGAATTTTTATTCTGGAATAAAGAAAACACGTGCCATCAGAAAACTAAAAAAAAAAAAAATGCATTGATTGGATAACCTGGTCATTTAGTATGTTCGGGTCAACACTTTTTTTTGCCAGATAACACGTTGAGCCTAGACCTGACCAACCGAATCAGCCCCAGATCATAACACTGCCTCCACAGGCACTATGCATGCTGGGTACATCACTTCATCTGCCGCCCTTTCTATCGTAACACACTCGTTGCTCTGGATTACAGAAACCCTGGAGCACATGACCATAAAGTCATATATTTAAGCGCCTGAGCAAATTGAAGTTTTTTTATAATTATCTTCAAGCAAAGTAATTTTATCATAGTCCCAGCGCTGTTTAGTCCAAATCCTGTGAGCTCTTGTCGCATTGTTCATGCGGAAATGCTCTTACTGTCACTAGTAAACATGGCTTACTACATTTCTGCTGTTGATTTTTTCTTCATCTTTTCTTTTTAGGATTTTTACTTCTCCAAGCGTGATCGCCGCTCCACAGTCGTTTTTTTTTTTTTTTTTCTGAATACAGTTTTTTTCACAAAAATTATGGTTTGGCAATATCTTTCCAGGTTTTAAAAATGTGCTGGACAGTTTTCTAACCAAATATCAGCAATTTCAGAAATCTACCAAGTTCACACTGTCAAGGTTTATTTTATTATTATATATTTATTATATAAATAATTTGTTTTATTATATTTTCAATTTATTTATTTATTTTTATACTGTATTATGTATTATTTCATGTAATTTTTATTATTCTCAAAACCTTTTTTTAATCAGAACGAAATCGTTGGTATAAAAAGTCATTTCTTTGCTGTTGAATGCAACTCAGTGTAGCAGAATAAAATGATACGATTTATGAAAGAGAAAATCAAGGAGTATAGAATATACCTTATGAGTAATGTATTACTATACTATTCATTAGTAATGTCCTTTTTATGTTTTTTCATATAGGGTTGAATTGGCATTCCCTTTTTTCAGCATTTATACAGTTCACCATACTGTATGCATTGTAGCCTGACATACTGCAGTAACATCAAACTTGTCAGTTTGTCAGTGTCAAAATATTATGCGGGGGGGTTAACGTGTAAGGTAGTGTGCATGCCTCTACAGTACTTTGGCACAGGGTGCCCTTTCTATGCTACTGTAGCACAACTATTGCGTCCATGGGGTTTAAACATCATTAATAGAAAGTGCAAGGGAAGCTGAGAAAGACATGGGGACCAGCCTTTTGTCATTTTGTTTAATACCGTCATGCATTATTTCAACATAACCTAGGTACCATATTGGACTGGCAAGTTTCAAGGCAAGCTTTATTTCCCACACTACGGACCAGACCTCAAAACATTATTTCATGATTCTATGCATTAAATTTCAGGTCCTTCAAAAAGTGATTATTTTTAGGGGCACCCAAGACACAGGCTCAATTCCACCCCTGGACGTGGTAGCTACTGCCAGACTGTGCAAATGGTTCTCTTTTTCCTTGTTAAAATGCATTAATAATGACGCGTCTCTCGTAAAATCTCAATCCTCATATAAAAGGGGTTTTCCTTAATCGCTAGAAGGGGCCTATTGGTCAAGTAGGGGTTAGTTTGTAAGGGGACTAGCAGCAGATCAAATCATCCTGTAATCATTTAGGACCATATCAAATCTTAAAGCTACGTAATGCGACGTTGCGTCATAAAAGGAAAAATGATTTTCAGAAATGAAAGTCTCAGGAATTTCTTTTTTAAGTTACTCACTTACAGTATGTTCCTGATCACTGATTTCCTCATTCATCCATTAACCTACTCATTCATTCATTAATGATAAGCAAAGAGCAACACTTGAGTAAAGACGGTTTAAAAGGATCATACAGAGGATGGAGTAGTAAGTGCAAAGAGTAAGACCACTGAAGTTAACAACAGCTCTTAAACAGGCGAATAAACACCCAAGTGCTTGCACGTGGAAGCCGTAGGAGCTAGCGTAAAACGCCTAAACACAGCGCGGGTGCCGGTAATCAATCCTAATAGCTCGGAGACGGGTTTGCGCACTGCCTGTGTTCTGCTTCACTTTGCGGAACTATTCAGTTCAATTGCATTTATTTGTTTATGATTTTGAGAGACATTTAAAGCCGAGACACAAAGCAGCTGGACAGAAATACAGATGCAGATCTCTAATGAGGAAAGCAGAGATGACTGTAGCAAGGAAAAAGAACCTTTAAGATGAACACACTGAACTCCAGTCACACTGAATACTTTGATCATAAATCAAGCTGGTATACAGATGTACTGTAATAGACTGAAGACAAACAGAACTACTACAGTAAGTGTACTGAATGTTCAGAATAAACATGTTAAGTCCTGGGATAAGCAGCTTTATGATTTCAGCAGCTTTTCCTAAAAAGGTTTACAGGATTTCGTAAGATTATGCTCTCGAGTAAGTGTCAGACTGTGGGAACCGTCATATAAGCAGTAAGTGCAGGAGTTTACATATGGAAGTAAAGGATCAGGAGAAATTAGACAGGTGCAGGATGTGGGTCAAGGTCAGGAATCAGGAGTAGGTTTTTAAAATAGAGAGTGAACAGGTTATAATGTATGCCTTTATTATACAGTTAAAAAGCTTGAGTGGATGTACTGTAGGTCAGGGCTACAACCAAAAGGCAACACAGTCGTTATGACACTCTGAGATGTGAAGCATCTTTTGGGCTAAATAGTTCACTAAGTAGTTCAATCACTGACTCACTGACTCGCTTATTCACTCATTGACTCACACAGTCATTCACCAACTGAGTAACTCATTCAATTACTCACACACCCACTGTCACATTGATTCTCTCCTCATTGTCAGATACTCAAACTTACTTATTCATACATTCACAAAATCATTGACAACAGATCAGTCACAGTAGTCTAGCATCCATTCAGGGGTGGCTCATTCAAATTGCCATTGTTTGAGTGATCATTAAAAGGGAGAAAGCTGGCAGTAGTCAATTTTACGAGAATATGTTTGAACTCGCACATTACTAGTATATAAAGTAAATGAAGAGCATTTGATTCTGCTGAGAAGTTTATTTATTTATTTATATTTTATTGATATTAATAAAGAGGTTTATTCAGTCTGAACAGCCTGATACCTTCACCAAGCTATACTGCCTGGCCATAAATGTTCCTGTACTCTCAGAAAGCTTACTCTAATGCTCTGTTGGACCGCCTTTGGCTTTGATTACTGTGTGCATACACCATGGTATTGCTTTGACAACCTCATGGAACATCACAACATTTATTTCCATCCAGAATTGCATTCATTTTTGGAATGAGCTTTTGTTGTATGGATGACTGGGGGAAAATATACTGTATATATAAAACATAATGTTTTCTTCAGCACTTCCTTATTTATTTTAGGTGGGCTAATTGCAATAATGCCCTGCGATGGATTGGCACCCTGTCCAGGGTGTAACCTGCCATGTGCCCTATGTCTCCTGGGATAGGCTCCAGGCCCCCCGTGACCCTGAATACAGAATTAAGCGGTATAGATGATGAGTGAGTGAGTGAGTGAGTGAGTGAGAGTAATTGCAATAAATTGTGGCAACTCCCATTGTCATGGGGTAAGAAAAAATCCACATGGTTACATGATGGTGTAACCTCATCATTCAGTACATTCAGGCCGTCGGCTGACTGAGCCTAGACCTGACCGACTGAAGCAACCCCAGATCATAACACTGCCTCCGGAGCACCATGCATGATGGGTACATTGCTTCAGGCTCTTCTCTTCTTACTCTGACATACCCATCACTCTGGAATAGGGTCAATCATGACTTTTTCCAATCTTTATGCTCCCTATTGCAAACTGAAGCCCTTTTTTGATTAGCTTCACTAATAAAACTAAGTGGTTTTCTTATACAGCTGTTCCATCCCAAACCTGTGAGGTGCATTTTTTATGTTTAAATGCTCTTACTTTCACTATTAGCGTACATAGGCATTTTGATAATAGTATTAGCATTTATTACTGTACATGACTAACATAACTGTCCTAAAACTCTCATAGCATAATTTTTCAGTCCACATCACTGAGACAAAGCAAAATGAAAGCAGTCACTTTTATTATTTTAACATTGTTTCTTTGCTCCTTTTAAAGCCCTGAAGACGGTGGTTGAGGTTCCTCTAGGAAGCCGAGGTCTGAGACTCACAGCCAAGGGTCCAGACATCATAAGTGAGTTCCAGTATTTATTTTTCTTCACTACCTCAGCCATTGTATTGCACTAAACAGCACAAGAACTCTGGCTTTCAATCTGGCTTTGTGATCTCGCTCTAAGATGAAAGAATAATTCTGATGCTGATGTTTAATTACCGTTTAGAGAAATAATGTGCTTTAAGATTACATTTAAAGCCATTTATTCCAAATACAGCTACAGTACTTAGCCAAGATATGTTTGGTGTCTGAATTTTTTTTTTTAAGTTTTTGGAGTTTGTGAGTAGAGCAGCGACTTGCCTCAAAAAGACATCAACTGGTTCCTGGTTCTCTAAGAGCGTTTTTTTTTTTTTTTAAGTATATAAAAATCAAATATTGTACTATTAATCACTTTGAAACTTTGATTATCCCATGTTCTAATGTGTGCATAAAACGATACATAACTACATGCTCATTAAAAAAAAACAAAAATAACTAAAAATAACTCTTTCTGGATTGACCAAATGTTGGATTGGAGAAACTGAAAAAAAAAAAAAAAAGTGCACTTTAAACAACTTCCAGAATTTCAATCCTCATGAAACCAAGGGAAGACCATTTTCCAATTTATACAAATCGGTGGTGTAGTGCTTCGATTCTAAGCCAGGGTTACTGTTTGTTTGGAGTTTCCCTGTACTCATTTTGTTGTTGCCACTTTTCCATAACATACTGTACTCATTGGTGGATTGTCAACTTTTCGGTGTGCGAGTGTACAACTTATACCGTGCATGTGTTTTATGCACTACAATGGATTGCTGTATCATACAGGAAATGTTCACATAAATCTGACAAGGAAAATGTTGATGATGATGATGATGATGATGATAACAATGATATCATACTCTGTATGACCAATGTGTATGTGACAAATATTTTTTTATTTTGAATTTGATGACGATAATGCAGTTTCCTACAGCTCTAAACCATGGATCAATTCTGCAAACCAAATCACAGTCATAAGCCTGAGAATGAGCATTTATATAGTTGTAGGTTCTTGGCTTCCTAAAGAGATTTCTAGTTGTAACTTTTGCTGATATGTAACCGTCCTTGTGGGTTGTGTGTGTGTGTGTGTGTGTGTGTGTGTGTGTGTGATGGGGTGGTGGTGTAGTTAGTATGTGGTTGTGTGATGTAAGTTTGTTACATTTGGCACATGCATCCCACCTGTATATCTTCGAACACTCATGTGTCTACCCTCTTAGTATTATTATAGTATTATTCTAAGTTCTTTTCTTGGTTATTATTAAAGATTTTATCTTTCCCAAATGGGTTATTTTAAAAGCACATGGAAAAAAGTGGTAGAACTGTGCAAGATGGGACCTTTTTACCTTTTGCTACGCATGGTGTGGTGAAGACTCTATGACTTTCCTAAACCTCAGAATTGCTCAATTGCTCACACTACACCACATTTGTCACTTGCAATCTGATGGTGTCATCAAATACAAGGGGTAAAAGCTTATATCTGTCAATAGCTGGATAATAAAACTCTTCAGGCTGAGTAATGCATTATGTGATGTCAATTCTCAAAAGTATAATAAGAGTGATGTGGGAAAATATTACACACACACACACACAGATACACACACACACAGAGAGCTGTAGCTGCAGCTGTATTTGTGAAATGTTTCATAAGTACTCTTGTACAAAAATGATAGTTTATCTATTTGTAATTTGTACTTTGTTTGGGCGTTGGATATGGAAGTTTAATTTCTCCTCCGAAAGCATTTGGGGGAAACGAGGATGATAAAGTGACGGTTGTGCATGTTGTTAAATCAGTGCTGGGAGTCACAGAGCTGTCAGTGAACCAGGCTGTAAAAAATCAGCTCAAATGGAAATCAAGTCTAGAGGTCATTTGAAGATGTTTAACATCGGAAATAATCCTTTTATGCAGTTCCAATTGTAATATGCGTTAAAACTCCACACTCACGAGTGGCTGTAGAGGTGCGCACACTACACAGTTATTGACATTTACATTTACGTTTAGGCGTTTGGCAGACGCTCTTAACCGGAGCAGGTTGCCTTATTACCTGAATAGATCCCCACCATGCCTATTCCCCAAATCCTGCCTTTTTATGGAATTCAACGATGGTGCTGTCTATCATATGACCTTGTGACTTTCTGTTCATAAACACAAACATATACAGTAGATGGATGATTAAGTGGGCTCAGGGATCTACTGTGCATAAGGACAGATGCATTTGATTTCTTCACAGGGCCTCTGTGATAAATTGCTGCACACTGCATGTGGTCACCATGAGTGCACAGAGCAAGTGCAGTGCGAGAGTGCAGCTGCTGAGCCTCAGCATTAGTCGATGGCTGGGAAATCAGGGCTATAATTGTTCAGTGTGCGCTAAATCCTGTAGCCTGCTCACCATCCCCACACACAAGAATATATACCGTGTTTACACACATAGTAAGAGGGACACAAATGCGTACACACGCACGCATACAGTACACACATTCACCTGCACTGTTTAAAAATAAAAAAACCTAAATTTTTTCCCCCCTCCTGACATGAGTACAGTGTGTAAGAGTTTGGAAAGCTGCCATGCTGTGTTTTCACAGATCATTTACCAGGAGACTCACAACGTGGATGTGGAAATGTCCACTGGAGACCAAAAAGGTAGAAAATGGAAAGAGACAACACATACACTGCCAACGGTACAGTGCGCAGCAGTCAAGTTCACGAACTCCAGAAAAACTAAATATTATCAGAAGCGAGTTAGAGATGGATAATCAGATTTCCTGTAGATGGGGCCACGGTTACTGTTACCATGCTGAGAGAGATTTCCATTAGCAATGGCTTTAATGGAAAGCTTGTTTTTGGGCAAGCCTTAATGTGCCGAGCGTGTGTGCGAGCGACCTCGTCTGCTGCTGTGTGGAGACTATGAGTGTGTCCGACAATAAATATCTCTTTACTGAGCATATAGAACCCTAAATCTTGCTTTGTGGCGTGCGTGCGTCCATAAATAATGGCAAACCATTAGCTTTCCGATTGCTTCACAATGGAAAACATGTTTTGGGAACATCCCAACGCAGCCTACCAGAAACACACAGCAATATATTTGCAAGAAAGCGCACACAGGAGGAACAACGGGGGAGATTTACTGCTTTAATGACAAACACCTGAATATGATTTAGCCATGATTTGAAACTTTCTTTGCTTTTAATTCTTTTGTGGGAACTTTCTAACCTAAGTGCTCACCCTTATTGTCCAAATTGATTTACACGAATAAACCTCTTGCTTGATGATTTCTTTTTTCCCTCTATGATGTGGGAACAGATTGGAAACAGCTCTGTCAGAGATCGGCCAAACATCTTCCTCTCATTATTTCTGCTAGCACCTGCTAGTAGTGGGTTTAAACTTGGCTTGTACATCATGCAAATCTTTACATATTGTGTTTTTATGACACGGGAAAGTAAATTGTCATACTGTAGGTTTTTTGTGTTTTTTCCACACGTAAGATGAGTAGTTAGACCTTTGTTCTGGATCCACAAGATTAAGCTTTTTTTTTTCATTTATGGTTTTAAAAAAGGTCATTTAATTAATTGCAATCATTTTTTTCAGTCAATGTTAATCCTATTTTGTGTGTGTGTGTGTGTGTGAGCTTAATTTAACCTTTGTGAGTATGCTTATCTCTGAATTTTTTTTTGTTAAGACCTTAATTACTGTCTGTACTGTGAGTAACGGCCCTCATTCTTTATGATTGTCTATAGTGCGCTATTGTTCCCTTTTCTGGTGTGTTAACCTATTATGTGTCCATAGCCCAGGTTAAATGTAAGAACCAGGAGAATACGCAGTATAGTTAATTTCATCTTTCATCCTTGACTGATGGTGGTTTCTCCCTGTGTTAGTGATCGAAGCTCACAGTCTGAGTGACAGAAGAGAGGAGCTGGTGTTGAGCTCTCCGGGCTCATACACTCTGGCAAACAGCACTGTGGAGTATCAGAGAGGAAGAGAAGCGGACAGACAGATCCTGCGCTGCCATGGGCCGCTCACTGCAGACTTCACTATCAAGGTGGGCAGGCAAACAAGGGGGAGTAGAACTGTGACTATAGATCATTTAGAAATTGGGGAAGAAATCGATTCAGTTATTTATCTCTATTCGTTCATGTATCTCTACCCTGACAACAATTTTTAAAGGATTTTTACATTTATAATAGAAAGACACCTGTCGATTGGTTAGTGACCAGACTATTGGTAGTCCACATCGGTCAATAGAATTGGTTGGGGAGTGTCTATCTCCCGATGTGCTGGATGAGCGCTACTACAGGCAATTTTGAAGCGCCACTTAACCTAACTTGCATGTCTTTGGACTATGAGAGGAAACCAGAGGAAGACACAAACCCAAGGCGGGAATCGAACCCTGACCCACCATGCTGTAAAAGGGTCTTCGTGGTCGCCGTCTATGCTGTCCGCTTCACTGTCAGGATCTTCTCTTCATGTCTGATCAAGCACCATTGGATCTTGCTCGTCTTCACTCCAGCTGTCTTCATCTGTACAAAGAGGTTCAGAAAGAATTTATCAGAATTGGCCTATTTGGCAGAATTGGCTGGATGTCAGCTTGACCGGCCATGACCGGTGATGGGTTGATCAGCCTCATATATAATCGATTCTGTGCTGAGCAAACAAGCTTCCGAGAGATGCAAAAAAAACAACAACACATTATTATGGTGTTGCATTATCGAAAGTCACATAGGAAAAAAGTCTCAAATCTGCCTTTCTCTCCGTACGTTGTGTGAATTAGTCCCAAAACCCACCCATTACACATGCTTAGCCTCGAAAAAGCTAAAGTGGAAATTAGTTTGGAAACTTTGAAGCTGCGCATACCCGTATGCTTGCAACTGCTCACCGCGTACTCATAGTCAATTGAGTTTCAAGACTTGAGGTGGAAACAGTAACAATCTACACTATTCCCACATTGGCATCCTGCGTGGTAGGAGAGAATTATATGCTAAGTTTATTTATAAATAACAATTATGGCAGATGATATTACAGAGGTGCGTGCGACTCAGTAGAAATATAGGTGTTTTTTGTTTGTTTTTTTACGTTAAACGGCTTGTACACAAAATTATTTTATATTCTTCAATTCAGTTGTGTAGTTGTTACTTTAAACTAAACTTTTAAAGGTTCAAAATATTAAAATTGTAACAAAATCGGATTAGGATATTTATTAAGTCATGATACTTACTGTACATAGTCACAATATAAATATAATAGGCACCTACAGTAGGTGTCGCGATATCATATTGGGTGACCCCTGGTGATTTCCATCCCGAATATTTATTTGGGTTCTATTGTTTAAAGACAAAGCAATAGGAGTTACTTAATGTGGCTAAATGTATTACATTTTAGCCATATTTTTTTAACTATAAGAATGTTTCATAGATTTATGAATTATGAATTTTTTATTCTAACCCTAACCCAAATCTGTAGGCCTTTTGATTTGTCATACAGTATCATGAACAGCTATTGAGAACAAAAAGTGCATAAAAAAAACAGTAAAATGATATAATTCACACGGTTCTTCCTTGTACATTATTGGCAGCATGTTCAGTAACTGTATGCAAAACTGATCCAATTCTTTTAGCCACAGACCTCAGTGTGTGCTCTTATTTTTAATCCAAGATGAACAGAAACCATAACACCACAGGTTCCAAATTTAAGATTATAGCTGATAACCCACAGAGCTTTCCAGGATAAATTTCTTGTGTGCTGACAGCATATATACACATGTACTGTGCAAAAGTGTTATGCAGTTGTCATAAAATAGGAATGCTTTTAAACATAGAAGTGTTAATAGTTTATTTTTAACAACAGACAAAATGGAAAGTGAACGAACAGAAGGGAAATACAAATCAAAGCAGTATTTGGTGTGAGCCCCCTTTGCCTGCAAAACCAGAATTCAAATCGGTTCTTCTCTAAATACACTTGCACACAGTTTTGGAAGGAACTGGGCAGGTAGGTTGTTCTAAACATCTTGGAAAATGACAGATCTTCTGTTGAAGTAGGCTACCTCAAATCCTTCTGTCTCTTCATGTAATCCCAGACGGACTTGATGATGTTGAGGTCAGGGCTCTGTTGGGGCCAGGACACCATTTCCAGGACTCCTTGTACAGTACTTGTCTACACTGAAGGTAGTTCTTAATGATATTGGCTGTATCTTTGGGGTCGTCGTCCTGCTACAGAATAAATTTGGGGCAAACCACATTCCTCCCTGATGGTACTGCATGATTGATAAGAATTTGCCTTTACTTCTCAGCATTGAGGATTAATCCTGACCAAATCTCCAACTCCATTTGTAGAAATGCAGCCCCAAACATGTACGGGACCTCCACCATGCTTCAAAGTTGCCTACAGACACTCTTTATTGTAAAACAACTGACCTCCTACTACAGCAAAATATTTCAAATTGTGACTCCTCAGTCCAGAGAGCCCCAGTTCCTACAGTATGTTTTCATGCATAGTTGAATCGCTTAGCCTTGTTTCCACCTTGGTTGTATGGCTTTTAAGCCATAATTCTTCCATGAAGACTTTCACTTCAGGCCAGACTTCTCTGTACAGTAGATGGGTGGACAGTACCTGGGCCAGTTCTTTGCTGATGCCCTTGCTGGATATCTTCTGATGTTGAAGGGAAGTAAGCATGATGTGTCTTTCATCTGCTGCATTAAGTTTCCTTGGCTGACCACCTCATCTGTGGTCCTCAACATTACCCATTTGCTTCTTCAAAATAGCTTGAACAGCACGGGTAGAAACCCCTGGCTGCTTTGAAATAGTTGCCTAGGAGAGACCTTGCTGATGCAGTATAACTACCGTGTATTTTGTTGCTGTGCTCAGTCTTGCCATTGAGTTTTAACTTATAGCACAGATGAAGCTGGTGATCATTAGCACCTGCTTTGTAAAACTGGTTAAAATCCCTGTTCAAGTATAGGAAATTGATGCTGGCTTGAAACCGAAGGGCAGTTACACCAGATATTGATTTGATTTAGATTTTTCTTCTGTTTGATTTGTCAATTTTCTAAATTGACAAAAAAGAAATTATTTAAATACATATATTTTTAAAGCATTGTTGCTTTAGCATTTCCTCACACCTGCCGAAAATGTTTGCACAGTACTGTATATCGATCAGCCATAACATCAACACATTAATTTTGCTCACTCACTCTCACTCACTCAGACTGCTGACCCAGCCTCCAAATTCCCCAGGTCCCGGTCTGATCGAGCAGCCATGGGATGTGCCTGGCAATCAAGTCCGATCCATGGAGGCCAACATCCTTATGATATTAATTTCGGAAATAACGTTGTGTATCTGGATAGGATAATTAACAAGGCTAGTATAAATAATTCCTCCCAAGAGCCAGACCATGTTTTTGGTTTGCATATACTAGAGTAAGGGAACAGATGGTGGGATTTGAAAAAGAGAATCATCAGTTCCATTTGCAACGCTGAGAATTTGGTGCATGTGCCATCAAATTGGCTTTTTTTTATTTAGCAACTTTTTTAAAAAAAACTTTTTTCTGGTTGTTGGAAAAGTGGGAAAAACTGATCTAGCATAAAAGTGTTCCTGTGCAAAAAGTTATGTCTATAAAGACATCGTTCATCAAAGTTGGCATGGAAGAGCTGAACTGCACTACACAGACGCCTGCCCTCAAATGGTATTAGAAATGTCTAAATGAAATGAAACATTAAATGGGATGTTGAACAACTGCTTACGGCTGTTATGGCCAGGTGACCACATAATGAAGCCATATTGTGTATTTAAATTTGATTTGAAATTTTGTGCTCATGATTTTAGTTTGTTGTTAATGGTCACATAGAAGCTGATAACTGTCGTGTGTGTTGGGTGGAATGTACGACATCCATCTTTTTCCCTTTTCGTCCCAGGTGAAGTATGCAGCTCCTAAAGACACAGCGGTCATGTTCATGTTCCATCAGCCGATCCGCTATCAGTGGAGAGAGACAGACTTCTTCCCCTGCTCTGTAAAATGTGGAGGAGGTAAAACACTAATCTCGCCACCCAGGATCCTGAGCCCTAAAACATGACCATACAGTACAGTATATAATATAAATTAACATTGCAAGGGGAGGCTGCTTTAATTTGCTAGCTGAGATCTGTACATACAGATCAGGCCGTCTAATTCAGTATACACTTCTCAGGCTACCAGCTAAACTCGGCCGACTGCATGGACATCCGCTTCAACAGGACCGTCTCAGATCATAACTGTCACAGCTACCCGGAAAACACTAAACCCAAACCCAAGCTGAAGGAGTGCAACATGGAGCCCTGCCTTGAAGGGTTGGTTCCCTCACTCACACTCACACACACACACACACACACACACACACACACACACACACACACACACACACACACACACACACACACATACAGTATAGTACACCTAAAGAATGCCAAAACCAACAAACTTTGTGATGATTGTAATATTTTACTTTATACGGTAACACACTGATCGGGTGTTTAACTCTGACTTATGCAAACTTATAAACTCAAGAGGCCCTGATGAGTCACACTGAATGAACTGTGCGCTTTTTGTTTAGAAGACAGATATTATAAAAGCCTGTTTTCTCCTCCACAGTGACGGCTTCAAAGAGGTCATGCCTTACGATCACTTTCAGCCTCTTCCACGGTGAGTAAAGTTCCCACAACGACCCAGGTTTGCATGAACTGTATTCATTTAGCAGATGCTCTTATGCAAAGTGAGATCAGATTTTGCTCAAGGGCTCAACAATAGCACTGATGGGACTGTTCTGTGTAAAATTGCTGGTTCAAAGTGAGCACGTTTGGCATTGTTCCAACACCAAATTACTGTTGTGTAAACTCATAAACTCATAGATATAATTATTTCCATGACTGTCAGGGAAAAAAGTTGAGAACGGTGTAGGAGGTTTTGAAAATAGTTACTGAAAGAATGAGCAAAATTAATTATGCAACCCTTAAATCAATGTAGCAATGAATCAGTGTAGGAATGAGATAAGCAAGGCCATTTCAAGTAATGTCTTAATCAGCTAAGTAATTGGGTGTTTTTTCTTTTTACTAGAGGGACATGACTTGCACAATTGTTTTGCTTTGTTGAGCATTACATACTGCATCATTAAATGCAGTAGCGCTTATTATTAATATTAATAATAATAATAATAATACTATTTATTAATACATTTTATTAAAAAATGTTTATTGTTGTTGTTGTTGTTGTTGTTATGATAGCAGCACGATAGCTTAGTGGTTAGCACTGTCGACCTTGCACTTGCAGGGTCCGGGTTCGATTCTCACATGGGTTCGATTCCCGCCTTTGTGTGCATAGAGGGCGCTTCGTGGGCTTCCTCCGGGTACTAAACAGTCCAAAGACATGCAGATTAGGTTAATTGGAGTTTGCATCTCAAGTGTGTGTATGTGTGTGTGCTCTGCTATGGATTGTTCAGAGTGCACCCCTCCTGGAATAGGCTCCAGGCCCCCTGCGACCCTGTATACATATAATAAAGTGATGATTCAATTCAATTCAATGCAATTTTATTTATATATCAGTCATTGTCTCAAAGCAGCTTCACAAAATGGAAAGAAAATTTATGGACGTGTGTATGAGTAAGAAAAATTTGTCTAGATAATAATGAGATTGTCCCTGATGAGCAAGCCAAGGGTGACGGCAACAGTGGCAAGGAAAACTCCCTGTGAGGGCAATAGGAAGAAACCTTGAGAGGAACCAGACTCAACAGGGAACCCATCCTCATTTGGGTGATAACGGATAACAGGAATTATATAACATCATGTGTGTTATGCAGCTGAAAGTTCCATATAACAGAAGTTAATAATGATAATGAGGAGATGTGTGTAAGCTTATGTTTCTGTGCATTCATGGGCACATAGGTGGGAGCAGAACCCCTGGACATCATGTTCTGTATCGTGTGGCGGCGGAAGTCAGGAGCGCAGTGTGGTGTGTGTGGAGGAGGACATGCAGGGCCAGATTGTTCAGGTCGAGGAATGGAAGTGCACACACTCGGCACGGCCCATCTCCAAACAGAGCTGCAACAACTTCGAGTGCCCAAAGTGGTTGGCAATGGAGTGGTCTCAGGTACAGTATTCACCTTTTACACAGACTCCTCTGGGGTTTTTCTGCCCATTCATTTTCCATTCATCCATTTGCCTATTCAGCCAAACAAGAGTGTACTTATTTACTATTTGTACTTTTTCATACACTTTGTGTCTGTTTCTTCCAGTGTACAGTGACCTGTGGCCGGGGTTTGCGTTACCGTGTGGTTGTGTGTGTGGATCATCAGGGAGAGCACACAGGAGGCTGCACCACTGAACTTAAACCCCACATCAAAGAGGAGTGCTTAGTGCCGATCGCATGTCACAAACCCAGAGGTAGGAAGCAGACATTTAATAACAGTAAGTGATCACTGTGGGCCATTCCACAGTAGATTACATGTTCTATTATTGTGTAACCTTAATTCATCTGTAAAGTCTTGGAGTTACAAACTTGTTACTACTTTGTGAGTAGAGCCTCGGGCAGCAAAGTTGCTTCAGTGAGTTGAACTTTTACCTTGCACCTCCAGGGTTGGGGGTTTTAAGCTTCCATTTGGTCCTGTGTGCATAGAGTTGCATGTTCTGTGCCTGCTTGCTGGGTTTCCTCATGGGAGTCCAGTTTCATCCCAATTGCCCAAAGTGTGTGAATGTAGATTCTATCACTAGAAAATTCTAGTGCAGGCAAGGACAATTAGGCAATCAAACAGAAAGAGAAGCTCAAGAATAGTCTTAGAGAAGCAGTTGTTTACACTAAATTTGAACAAAGCACAAGGTTTCTGAAACAAGGTCCTATGGACAAATGAGAAAACAGTGGAGTGTTTTGGCCTTGGTCAGCGTCAGGTGTCAGACAAAAGACAAAATAGCATTTCAGCAGAAACACCCTGTATACACTGTCAAGCAAGGAGGTGGAGGGGTGATGATATGAGTTTGTTTTGCAGCCACAGGACCTGGGCATCTTGCAGTCATCTAGTTGACCATGAACTGCTCTGTGTACCAGAGGCAAATGTGAGGCCATCTGTCTGACAGCTAAAGTCTGGTCAAAGCTGGGTCATGGAACAGGACGATGGCCCAAAGGCACACCATTGAATCTACTTTAGGATGGCTTAAACATAAATGAATCAAGGTTTTTGGAATGGCCGAGTCAAGGTCTAGACCTCAACCCAACTTAAATGCCGTGATGGGATCCTACGAGAGCCGTGCATAGGCTAGTTGTAAAGGAGAACGGGCAGAGATGAATAAAGCAAGATATACCTGAACACTGAACACTAAATAATGGCTTAGGAGAGGGGGAAGAGAGGGAGAGATGGAAGATAAGACAAAATAAAAAAGATAAAGTGGAGAAGGATTTAGGAAAAGATTAAGGAAATCAAAAAAATGACAATAGGTTAATTACTTTGTAGCTTAAGAGGTTTGGTAATGCTGACCGACAGAAAAGGTCACAAATGTTACCTGAAAAAAATTCCATATTCAGTAAATGAAGTCTACAGAGTAACCACGTCCGGGACGCCAGGTGTTGTGCTAAACTCTGCTGGTACAGGCACAAAACTTTAATGGGTTACTGTCATAGTTTACAGTGAGCCAGGGTTTTTTCCTTGTAAAGAGTCAACTTATTGTGCCAAATGGCGCACATGGCCAAAAAAATAGATCTTGGTTTCATCAGATCAACACACAATTCTGTTTGTAGTTCCAGTGGTGATTTTGTGGCATACTGTCATGAGATGTCATGTTTTCTTTAATGCATACGTTTTTGTATTTTTGTATTTTTTTTTTTTGCATAACTAATAACAATTTGATGCACCTCCTAAAAGATTTTGCTCTCTTTTATTCTTGTGAAAATCTCTTCAGCGTTGGGATGATTGGGAAAAATTAGGTACTTTCATTTACAGTTTGTGAAAATGACCCACTAAAGCGTGCATTGTGTTAAAATTGGCACCAAATATTACACTTATTACACTATACTCATACTATCAAATAATATGCTCTTTAAATGAAACACAGATGGCAGCAAGCTCATTTGGATTTTTTTTTTCTTTTCTGTTTAGTAAGAAAGCCATACAGACTTTTATTACAGTAATAAAGTCATTCATCACAGGTGTAAAAGTGGAGTATCTTAATTTAATTGAGGATAATAAAAGAATGCAGATTTTTCCAGGGTCTGGGTTCAATTCTTGCCTCGGGGCTGTGTGCATGTCGTTTGCATGTTCTCCCCGTGTATTTGTAGGTACTCTAGTTTCCTCCCAAAGGTTTCCTCCAGTCCAAAAACCAGATTTGTGAGAATCTCAAAAAGAGTCCAAGAGTGTGACAATATAGGAGGCAATATAAAGGACAAAAGAACATGTATTAGAAAAGGAAAAAAAAAAAACCGGGGGAAGAAAAAAACAGAGCAAATAAAGAGAGATGGATATCGGATATATGCGGAATAGAATTAAAATTGAATTTATTTTATTTGAGAAGATAATTAAATGCTGTGTGAAAAGGAAAGGAAGGAATATAACAAATACAGAGACATCTGGAATAAGCAAAACAGAGATGTAGTATATACAGAAGAGGGTTAATATGAATTTAAAAAAAAAAAGGGAAAAAAAACTTAAAAGTAATAGTAAGTTATATAATATGGGTCTGTGATGCTTCAGTCAGAAAGAGGGAAAGAAAAATGGGAATAAGACAAATAAGGGAAAAGGACAGTTAATCAAATGCTAGGCTGCTAAGGAGATGGTGAATAGCTGATTTATGAGAGGGACAGACAATATGTGACAAGTACATGAATCTGTATGTGCGATTCATTGCCATGAAATGTGACACTTGGTCTGACAGAATTATAATACAGCAGTGAATTCTGTTGGTTATTTACTTTAGCATTTCATAAAAAGCTCTGGAGTTAAACAACCACAAAGCAGGTTTTAAACAATCAGCTTACACGGCCACATTTGTTAACATATTTGACAGATCCATGGCAAACGTCTGTGTCAGGCAGTTCTAACAATGGGCAACTAGAAATAAGTGCATCAATAAATGACGACTGTTAAGGTGAAGTAAAAATCAAACATTGAATGAAGAAATTGCTGCAAAGCTTTAAAATCATATAATCTGTACCAAATACATTTTCTCATCATATATCAGTACAACCTTGAAGGCGTCATTAATCATTGGTTGTTAGGTATTGGTCAGATTGTTCTGAGCATTTAAATGATGTAAAGAATATACATTATGACTATCCACTGAAATAATTATGACAATGCAGTAATGCTATAAGCACTAAATTATCCACATGCATGCATGTCGTATTGTAAACATTATTACAGCTGTATACTTTGGCTTATGCTGCTGACTAGTCAGTTGGTCCAAATGCAAGTTGTCTGACTTTTCTTGCAGATTTTATTCATTGCAAACTTGAACTTCATTTCAGAGTTTAGACCGGTTTTATCTCGGTGATGAGCGTGGCAAGTCCGTTGAGCTTTTTCTGGCTCATTTTAGAGTGCATGTAGTTTTTAATGAGTTTTATTTCGCTGAGAGTGCACTCTCTTCAAGTCGCTGTCACCGGTAATGTGATTTTCTCATTGTTTCGACCACAGCACTTTCACAATGGCACAAAGGCTCTTAGATGACAAGCTGAAATATTTTTTAATAATATCAATACATTTTTCAATTATGTAAATACATACAGTATAAATGGAATGGTTGTTTATTATGTCAGTATGTGCATTACGTCCTGTACATAAAGTAGTATAACTCCAAAACACTAAGGTCGCATTGCAGTATCGTCACTGCTATAAATCTGAAAACTAATTTAAAATGAAGAATTGTACAGAATTTGCATTCTTCTTCTTTGCACACGTATTATAAGGAAAGAAAAAAAGAACATTTATCACAGCAGTATTGAGAAATTTTGGTGCAGTTTTGTACAAGTGAACTAAATGTTAATGCACTTGATCTGATCTGCTTTTGTTTAACTGAGAAACATTGCTTGAGTTAGAACATATATTATTTTACACGATGTGAAGACATTGGCACATGCTTTTGTTTTGATTTCTGTAATTTACTGTTCACTTGGTTGCCAGAAAGCTGCTGCTTGTCCATGCTGCTTCCTCCAGGATACAGGCAAAAGAGAACATATCACACCAATTTTGGTATTTATTACCCAGATTTCCTGCTTTTTTAAAGGGCATGTGTAAAATACTGCTAAAATTTTAAAGCAACAAATAAATCTGCCGCATGATCCCTAATGGATGCAATAGGTTACAGTATTAGGTGCATTACAGTGTAGAATTTTAAAACAAACCAAAAGACCAGGAAACAAAGTGCGAGAGTAAGAAAAAAGTGATTGTGTATGAAGGACCAATTTAGACCTTGATTAAAAGCCCATCCTTCCAAGAAAAAATTATAAGACACATGGAAATATATAAGAAAAAAAAGACTGATAGTTGAGAATAATACAATGAATAAATGCAGTGTTGTAGAAGTAAAAAAGCTGAAAGTGGGAAAGTAAGGTTTTTCCATTGTAGAACTTTGCTAAATGAGCAACAATAAGTATGTTAAAAATAGTTATGCTAGAGATAAGTTTTTGTATACTGTAAAAAGAACATGTTTTTAGCTTTATGTGAATTTGGATCTATCGTGGTCTTTCTTGTTATTTTATTGTCTACTACTTTAATTAACTCTACATGGCCATTATTACCACGGAACAAAGGCTACTTACAGTTTACTACTGTAGTTAGGTAAGATAGAATGAATTGTAATTTCAAGAGACATTGGTAATTTCAAGTCTTTAAAGTTTTCTGTAATTTGGAAATGGTTATGTTGGTTGGAAATTTAGGTATTTGTCTATGTAAAATTGAGATTTGTTGATGGGGCGTTTTGTGATTGATTCAGGTAACATGAACCATAATGGTAGGGTTTATTGATGGAAATGGATGCTTCAATTTAGTGGTAGTGGACACTGTAAATGTAAGCAGTAGTATTCTTATATGCTGCTAATTGATGCAGTCTGTACCGTAAATTGTTACTTTTAGAGATGTTGAGATTTGGAGAGCGTTGCGACAGTTTACAGATATACGTGCTTTAAAGGTCACCTGTTATGCAGAATTTACATATTAATGATTTTCAGATCCTGTAGACAAACTCAAAATATGAATCCTATAATTCTTTTTTCCCCCTTTTTTCCTTCTAAGTAAAAACGTGTACTTTAACATACAGTATCAGGTAAATTTCCTCCACCCTCATTAAAAAGAATGAAGTAATTGCATAGACCATCCTCCAGTCTGACGTTCATCTAACAGAACTGCTTTACAGTTGTGAGTTCCTTTACAACATTGGAAACACAGTCATTTCAATAGTTCCTCTGCTGTCATTTTGTTTTGAGTTTGTTTCTGATAATCAAAGTATGAACAAGAGAACCAGGTGGGAAGGTTACAAACCTCATGGACAATTTCACGAAGGGCCGCGGGGGACAGGAGGTCTTTTAAAGCTATAGACACTAAAAAAGCTTGTTTAGAACAGGAGTGAAACTGGGATTTTCAGCCATTCCAGAGTGGAGGATCTGAGTGGTATTTCAGATGTCAAAGTAAATCTGAGATCTAGAGTAACTTGGTAAATATAAGTATAATAACCTTGTCCCCATAACCTTGAGTAAGCAAGTGAGGGACAACAGTGAGAAGGATTTTGTATAGGACTGAGCCTGGTGCATGACTCTGCCTCCTCTGTCTGTACAGTATGTACTGTAATGAGTCAGATGTATGCTAAAACATGTCGGTCTGGGAGGCACCTTTCTAAGATGAATGATGTGTCACACTTCAAGAGTGTGTAACTGAATCACATAATCTGTGCAAGTCCATAAAAATAATTGCCAGATGTATTCCTGAAGGCCGAAGCAAGTGCACACACTGTCTCAATCCATTTGCATTACTTCATTGTGCTCCTAAGATCCTGCAGCTGCTTTCCCGAAACTTCTTCAGAGGAGTTTGGGCTGTAAATCTGCAGTATAACATTTGTGCTCTGAGTGCTATGCTGATACTGTAGTAGTCAAAATAAACGTGAAACTACTGTAGCATACATAGAAATATCGTTTAATATTTATCATGTACACATTTATGCTTTGCAGGTATCTTCAATGAGTTGCTGTCACAATTGAACCACGTCCAGTTGGTTTGCGGTAAATTACCAGTATATTTAATCTAGATTACTTTTATACCAATGGTTTGTTGGAATTCCTTTTACCAAAACTCAGAACTCCACAAAAAGCTTGACTTGAAAGCCAAATCCTCAGACCTCAGAACGTCCTTTAATTAAATAGTCTGTTTTACTGCTGTCCTGCAGCTCCTACAAACCTTGAGCATCGTTCCCCTCTTCAGTAAATTCCCAAATATTTGATTAGTATGTGGCATTTTATTAACCATATTTAGATTCCTTTGGGGTTTGTGGGATAAAGAGTAAAACTTGAGCAGTCTGGGAGGGGTTTGGGCAGTGTGGGTGGATTGGGATGGGTTTTGGTATTGATGGTAGGCTACGTAGAAGAGATGTGAGTTATTTAGAAGGTGTTAAGATTTTCCATTGGGAAATATTCCAGGTAATTGTATTTGTACATGATAGTTGGCCTTATAGATTGTTGGATAAGGAGATTGTGGATAATCTTTCAATGAGTAGATTATTGAATATTCAAATGGGGTTTATTAATGTTTTAGTGATGGAGATGTTTGAGTTATTGGACTTCTTGTCTTGTTGATTCTGTATAGTGTTGTAAATAGCCACAAGTATTTTTACTGATAGATGCTGTAAATTGTCAGTTTTTAGCCACTTAAGAACCATGAAGATGACTTGGATTACATTAAAACATGCAGTTTCATTATGAAGGCTTATTACTGCAGTTGAAGTTTCAACGAATACTCGTACTCCATCAAAATTACTGAACAGTTGGTAACCTCAACAAAGCGTAGTTTATATAAAACTAAAATACATTTCCTGTTATACAGTTGCACTTTCAAACTCAGAACAGTTAGAGAAGGGATTTATTCATGGCCACACTGTCTGGCATCAGCCAGATACGGTTGGGTTCCCTTTTAAATGTGGTTCCTCTCAAGGTTTGTTCCTTTTGTCATCTTCCTTCCCAATATCACCTCTGGCTTGCTCATTTAGGGACCAACAATTTTTCATTTACTGTACATCCAGAATTTTTATTTATGTAAAGCTGTTTTGTTGCAATATCAATTTAAAAGTATGCAAATACATTTAGAAATACTGGATATACAAATTAAATGTAATTTCATAGAATTACATTGCACTGACTTAACTGCATTGCAATACGTTGCACTGAATTTAACTGAATTGGGATAATAGATGATGAAGTTTGTTGGCAAGGTTCCATTTATTAGAGCTTCAATGTGGTAGGGGAAAAGATTGTAAATTGCCAAATAATTGATATTGTAGATGTTTGGGGGTTGGGTTATAGATAGTGGAATTTGTGGGAATTACCTTTGGACATACACAAATCATTAAAACCATGCATATTAAAAACAACTTAGGTTTTGAGTTCCCCTTGTGCTGCAGGGGCATCTCTGGGCCCTTGGGGTGTGGCTCCACAGGGCCTCTGGGCGTGTGCTGTGGTCTGGCACTAGCATTGGCAGGGGATCCTTTGGCTGCTGGTGGGCTGCTGGTGTGGTCTCTGCGGATCGGGCTGTGGTGCACTGTGTGCTCTAGTGCTTTTCTGTTGGATCGGACCGGATGATCTAGCCTTTGATTCCGTGGGCATACGGTAGATGATCGCGTCACCTGTTTGCTAGTGTATAGATGTTGATCAGTGGTCACTTCACTTGTCGCTGGACATAAGTTAAGGCTGATCACTGTAGTGTGTTTATAATGTAGACAGTTGAATTTGTAGATTCTATAATCTGCATATGGCAGTATTTATTGGTCAGTTGCATTTGTTGAAAGTTTGATTTGGATGTATTAAGGTTTGCAAATGGATGATCTCTGGGTTGTTGAACATGGCTGAGTTTCTTGGTGCAGGAACTTGAAAATGGGTAATGTAGCTATTGGGATTTGTTGATGTCATGGTAACTGGAATGATTTGCTGATCCGGTGTGTGAGAGTGTTCTATTCGAACTTTGTTGCTGTTCAGTTTTCCCCAGTGTAGTTCCAACTCCGTCTAATCAGCCTCTTACACTGCGCTTGATATACATATGAAAGAAACTAGCCTCATGGGGATTTCGAGGCCTTTTCTGGCACTAAGCTCTGTACCTGTAACACTGTTATAATTGTCACTAACACTAAGAATAAACATTGCCAGTATCTTGTTTCAGTGAAAGAAGGTGGGAACTTTGGAGCTGCAGCTTTTTGTTTTCGTCTTGTAAGTTTACTGTAAAGTTGAACCTCTGGGATATATACTGTGGATAGCATGCTTATTCCTTTTCAGCCTGTTGTCTAGCCTTGCATCAATTTAAAATCTAATGAGTGGCTCTTTTGGGCATTTTACTGCAGCTTGTGTGCTTATGGCTTTGAAGCCTTGGCTTACGCTTTAAAGCAGACAGGTGTTACACAGTCCATTGTAATGGAGTCCTGAAAGAGGTTTTCATTTGGTACTGGTATTTGATTGCTTTGATATCCATCTGTTTGTGTGTGCTAACCTCTGTGTCCTGGTCTTTCAGAGAGCGTGCCTGTAGAAGCCAAAGTCCCATGGCTTAAACAAGCCCAGGAGCTGGAGGAGACCAGAGTAGCCACTGAAGAACCAACGTGAGTTTTCATTTTTAACACATTGAAATGTCAAACTGGAACACAAACCCAATTGGTATGTTTCTTCCTTTACCTTTAGTTGCTTTATTTCTCTTTTTCTGAAGCTACAGTAATGTTATATATTTAGCTAGAACTATACAGGCCTTGAATGGATATTATAAAAACTATGAATTAACTGGGGTTTTAATGTATAGCAGGTTTTTCCCCCTGGGTGGTAATATCAGATATAAACTAAGAAACATGGTTTTATAGAAATCTAATTAAAACACTCACTCGCTCATTGTCTATACGGCTTTATCCTGTATATACTGTAGTGTCCAAGGAGACTTAGGGCACGAGGCAGTGTACACCTGGACAGAGTGCCAAGCCATAGCAAAGCACGCACAAATACACACACTCACGCTCTTTCACACACTACGGGCAATTTGGGAATGCCATGTAGCCTAATCTGCATGTCTTTGGACTGTGGGAGGAAACCCGGAGTACCCGGAGGAACGGTCTTCATTCAAAACCATTGTGCTATTGTTGGTACTATCTTGCCCCATCTCTGAAACTGTACCTCAGCTAAGAGCTGCCAAGAGAGTGAACGCAGCACGGTGCATCTCAAGACTTAAAAAAAAAAAAAAAAAAAAAAGCCCCGACACGAAGTCTTCCAACAACCTGCGGTCTACCGAAACCCTCTGTCGCAGAGACTCATAAAACAGAAGCATGTGGGGTGAAAGTGTTTAAGGGCTTCGGAGAAGAGAACAGCATGGGGAGGTTGCTGTTAAGTGTATATGTGCATGTAAGGAGGATTAGGATCTGCTGCTTTCCTGATAACCGTTCCTGAATTGCACCCTTCAGTGCAATATATCATTCAACAGCAGGCCTCCCATCCTGTTTCTGCTATGTCGATGTGCTTGCTTAATTTAGCAGAGTCTGGGGAGGTGAGATGCTGTTTCGGTAATCAGCGCTATCACAGAGTGACCCATGTGTGTGGAATTCAGAGCTGGATAACAGCCCATGTGATTCTAGGTCTTAATATGTCGTGAATTGTATCCCAGAAATGCGAGAGAAGTGGTCTTAGCTTAGAGTGTCATCCTCATTAATCTTTGTCTGGTCTCCTATTCTGTTCTCGTCTCCGTTCGGTTCGTTTGCACAAGGTCATTCTTTGATAGTAATTGAGTTGTACAATATATTTAAAATGCAGTATAGACTGTATTAACTTAATGATACATGTACCCTGCCAAAGGGTTTTCTCTTAGTCGCCTTTCTCATGACCGGTGAGGAAAGTTGGAAAGTTGCTGCCTTGTTCATCAATTATTATTCAGATTAGAATTTTCCTCATTTTTCATTCCGTACAGTTTTGTTTTATTACCCAGCTCTTTGAAAGTAATGCTGGAAAGAAAAACCCATAAAAGCACATAAAGCCATTCGGAGGTCACACTTTTTGTCCTGCTGCTTATTCATTGTTATAGGACAATCATGATCAATCATGTGCTGGGTTTAATATGGGTAAAACTGTCCTTTCATGTATCCATGAACTAACACCGAGCTAACAACGGCCTGGAATGTTCATAATGGTGAATGTAAATAGTGAGGTGCAAAACAATAAACACATCAATACAACAGATGCTAATATAATGAACCTAAGGCACGCTCCCCAAAGAGTGAGAGTGAGAAACAAAAAAATCAATCAGTGTGGCTTGAAATGTCTACTGGAATTGGAGAGATGCAGAATGTCTACTGGAATGCAAAGATAGTCTTTCTAACTTTTACAGTAGCTATATTTCATTTATCAGCATACATGTAGAGTATGTATTTAAAATTCAAAATTGGCCTTGTCCAAGGGACCAACAATAGCATCCCTTGAACCACCAACTATCCAGTTATATTAATAATATATAAATAACAACAAAGACTTTCATGTGTTTACATTTTTGACAAAGAATATATAAAAATAGAAAAAAAAAGAAAAAAATATATATATATAATCCATGTTTATGGAGGCAAAATGGTTTGGTGGTTTTTTGTTCTCCCCATGCTTCGTCTGGTTCCTCACGTAATCCAAAGACAGTGTAGATTGAACACTATTTTCAAATCACTGGTAGTTTTTCTTTGTGCCCTGTGGTGGGTTGGACCTTGCCTTGTTCCCTAGGTTAGGCTCCGTGACCCTAAACAGGATAAGCTATATACTGTAGATAATGGATCTGATGGGTGAATGGATGGATGGTTGGATAGATGGATGGATGGAAGTTGTATATGGGGCATTCCGACAAATCGGTGCTAAAGTTTGCTTGCTTCATCACAGATCTGTTTTATTGTAACATGCACAGTTTTGAAAAAAACACAATTCTATAAATACATATAGCCATAACAGCGTAATGCAAAAGGAAGAAATGGCAGAGGGTCAATGATGAGTACAGACAGATTCCTACACCAGCCAAGCTGCAGTCGCAAATAATGGATTTTTGTTTGGCATTATTTTTAAAGAATGAACACAATAAAATACAAGATTGTTTGCAGTATACACAGTAAAACCATATACAGAATAAAGTGTGTAGTATATATTTACATCTTGAGTACCGTTTTCCTTGCTTTCCGCCTTTCTCTTCCTTAGCCTCAGTCTCTTTCTCCACTTCTTTGAAGCTGTCCATCTTCTTCCGTTCCTTCTCCGTCTCTGTGTCCTTCGTTTTCTATTTTCTTCTACAGTGAATCACATTACAAATGAATTGGATAGGCTCTGAATTTCAGCAGCACTTTTCCGTAAAGGCGGTTTTCCACCCGCCTGAAATGCTGCATGGCGAACTCATTCTGTGGTTCATTATAAATCCTTGTGATATCTGTTAATATTGTTTTCCTACAATTCTTTTCTGGCACATAATGTTGTCTGGCCTGAATGGAAGCTATTTTTAGTGCAGTATACCTCCATTATTTTCAGATTACTTTTCTTTCATTAGAATTGCTTTTAATATTGTATTGGTAGTTTTATAAGTCTGTGGTTTGTGTTTAGCGATTAGTATGAATTTTTATAAATGCAAAAATTCTAAATGAATAGTTCCAGATTAAATATCCATCCTGATTACACTCCTTCAAATATATTGGTTTTATTAAAAACAACAATTAACATATTTAACATGATATTTAATGAATATTATGTAATGTATAATATAATCGTTAATATAATTTCAAATTAGTGCTTTTGACAATGAAGAAATTGTGAAGACACTGTGGTTAGGAAATAGTTTTCCAAGCACATGTTACTGAATGACTGAGATTAATAATGGGTCCAGATGTGCCGTATCTTTCAAGTCTTGTATATGGAAAATGCAGAAACACGGTGAAAGTGAAAAAGATTGTCATATATGTTTGGGAATTATGTTTTAATTTGCTATATTACTATATATACTATAATAATGCTGTAATTACAATTAGCATACACAAACACTCATGATATATAATATATCTTTTCAGACAACTGACAAATTAAAAGACGGCATTTTATTTTAATTTGTCAGTCCAGAGCAGACTAGCTGTACACTTACACAGATTGTACAAATTTCTGCAAACGTACCCTAAATTCTCCCCAAAACCTTTCTTGAGGATGGTGGTGGAGATCGCTGTCTAACATGTTGCTTCTAGATCTTAATTTGATTAGAATTTGATGTAAAGCACTGTGCAAAAGTCTTGACCCACCCCTCATTTATTCATATTAAATCAAATTAAATTTTGTAGATGAAATTCACGAAATGGGAAGGAATGAAAGGCTGAAACGTGCCCAAGGATACAATCTGAAAATAGGTTTTTATGTAACACCCATGGCAGCAACCTCATTTCCCCTCTCATCTGTTCCAACCACTTAGTGTTCAGTATCACCAGTATAATAATCACTGGCCTGTTCATCTCTCATCATCCGATCATCTATCATCTGCACCTGTTTCTCACTGGTTTATGCCTTAAGTCAGGTCACTTTCTGGCTTAACAAACAAAAAACATTCCCCTGAAAGTGTTTAGGTACGGGGACTGAAAATGAGAGCTAAAGACTTGCCAAAAAATGAATGGGTTAAAAAACAGGCTTGATGCAAGGAGTAGTCCAGCTGTTTGGTATCGTTTATCCCAACTACATTTCTATGTAGAAGGACCACTTCCAAACATTTGTTGTTGTTATTATTATTATTATTAATTGTATTGTTTGTTTGTTTATTTATTTATTTATTGGATAGTGAATCATTATTAGCACAACAGCCTCATAACAAGCATATCACTTGCATCAGTATTCATCATAGCAGAACACTAATGTGCACGTGCATGAGACACTTTTTTAGACTCATGCACCTTGTTGCTGCCCCTGGTACAGTATACTGTATGCTGTTGTTAAATGCTATAACTCATCTATTTCCATACATTCGTCACTCCTTCTTTATTCCTTCAACTGTGTCCGATTCCCACCTTTGCATTGCTGTAAGCTGGATATTTTTGCTCAGGTCCTGGCACCAGTGATCACATTGGGGTGTTTAACAGCAACATCAACGTTAATGCTCATATAACATTAATGATGCACTCATACCAGCGCAACAACGCACACACTGTCATATCAGTGTCAAAGCTTTGAGCATACAGTATAACATCCGTGTGGTTCTGGTCCTTTTCAATTAGTTAATTAGGGTAATTGTGCATGTTAACAGTAGATGATTGAGATGCGTTTAATGTATGGTTTATGTCTTTACATGTGTGTTCAGGTTCATCCCGGGCCCATGGTCTCCCTGCAGTGTGTCTTGCGGAGTGGGTATACAGAAGCGCACTGTAAAGTGCAGGGTGTTTCTTTCCTTTACTCAGACTGAGGTGGACCTTCCAGAAGAGGAGTGTGGCGAGGATAAGCCTCCTGGCCATAGATCTTGCACCCTTGAAGCTTGCTCCAGACAACCGGTTACTTCGCAGCACCCACTGGAAAATCAGAATAAATCCTCCAAGAAAAACTACGTTTGGGAGTATAGGGGGTTCACAGCATGCTCAGTCTCCTGTGCTTTAGGTAAATCTGTATTCAGGCTTTTCTATTTATCCCGGTTAAATAAATAGTATTGGTGCAAATCTGCTACGGGTACACCTGATATCCTGGCTCTTAAAGTCTTGAAATGTGTGCGCACGTCTTCGAATACAGTTGTTACGTAGGATTTGTATGCAGGATGTTTATTATCAAAGCTGAAAGCACAATCCAGAAGTTATGAGAAATGCCTCATTTTGCTTTTACAGACGCAACAAATCTTCATTCAAGCAGAAAGTCCTTGTATTTTCAGACGCTTTCTGACATGCAATCATGGTGTATCTCTTTGTCTCTCAGGCAGGCAGACGGCTGTTATTCGCTGTGTAAGGGCTGGGCGACGGGAGATTGTTGAGGATGCACTCTGTGATGAGCCTCTTAGACCCCGCACCATTATGCGCATGTGCAACCCTCAGCCTTGTCCTTCCAGGTAATAACTGACCACGATTATATACAGGTCTAAAACTAAGTAATAAATCAACATCACTGGGCTTGTATTACTGTATAATCCTGCAGATGTTTATCTACCTGCTGAAAGAGGTTTCCTCGCCTTTATTTAGCAACATGAGCAGCAAACAGTGGCTTGGGATCGAAACCATAAGAAAATTACAGTACACATATTAATTTATCTTAAGAGAAATTCTCATATGAAACCAACAATGTCCACATTGTAAATGAAGAAGACAGTTTAAAAGAGAAATCTACAGTACTTACGACCTCTTTGAAGTCAAACCGAGAAATCAATATAGTTTTCAAAATTATTTAGATATAAAAAAAGAGATAAAAGAAGCTGTGATTGCATAATTATTGACGGTGAAACCCATAAATTAATTCCTGTTTCAAGCAGTTGTTATTAAAAAACAAACAAACACATAATTATTTGATTGGAGACTGTCTGTGTGTCACTTCCAGTATCGTAATATACATGTTTCTGTGAGATCTCAGAGTTGGTTAGAGAATAGAGAATATCAAGTCAAACTACTGGAGTAATTTTCTGATTTCAGAGCAGTACAAATATGTATGCATTTATAGTATTTTTGTAATCGTAAGTCATTTTGCACATTTTAAATCCTCCACTGTTAGATCAGTATTAATATTTTAGTGTAGTTGTTTGGTCATTTATTAATATGGTGGATATCAAATTATATCTAAAATCTCGAGTTCACTTGAGGCTTCAGGCTCATTCCTGTTTTTGAATATGGAACTGCAAAAATGGCATTAAATACCGTAGCCAGATGTTTCCCAGTTTTCAGTCAAATGAATAGAAACTGTGTAGAACTGTCTCAAAGATTATGACACATCAATTCAACCAGATTTTCTATTAATGAACAATTCAGTGACTTTTCAGAATGAAAAACATAATAGATAAGGAGACACTTTGCTGCCATATTTTTGATCAAATTACTTACTGTAGGGTTTTTATAAGTACAAAATGTCCAATAAACTCTGAAGCTTTTCCCATCCCCAAGTAATAAACGTTTCCAGTGGCCAGTAGTGCAAATCACCACAACATAGCTTAATCACTGTAAAAAGACCATGTTGCTTTATGTTTCTATTTAATTTTTAATGGCAAACATACTTACCAATGTATTAGGCGGATAAATAAAGCCAAACATCTGCTAAACATCTGCTGAAATCTGCTGCTCCGGCCCAATAGATAACATGGCTTTCTTGACCTGAAGTGCGGGTTCAGTTGACCTGTTGTTATTTAAAAATTTAAGCACATGAAAGTGGGGATGCGAAAATCAGACCTTCTGAACCGTGTCTGAGGTCTAAAAGCATGTGGACAAGTAATGATGCAATAAAAACTGATGAAAACAGATTATGGAATAAATGATGAAATATAATGAATATAATGAATATGTTCCAGCTTTTGGCTGGTATTTTTAATGATGTCATATTTTTCTTTTTCAGAACTTTCACATAACGGTAGTTCATGGAAACCAATATCCATTTGGGTTGCCTTTTGCCATTTTTTTCGAAAATCCGCTTAAATTTTTGCGAAATGTTTAGACGGAACCACAACGTGAGACACAATGTCTTGATCAGATGGCTGATGAAGAATTATAATCTGGTTCATTCCTTACTGCAATGGGGCCAATCACGGAGCTTTAGTTACATTACCGAAACTTTGGCAGGACATCTTTATGGCTCCGATTGAGAAGCAGAAATACACATGCTGCTAAATTGCTCCGTGCTGCACTCATCGCATAGCAAAACCAACCACAGATGAACTGAGTAATGAGAACCTGACCAAGTTTTAGGAGGGAGTTTCTTGAAAAAGCACGCCGGTTTACGGTTGTTTACGTCAATGTAAACTACAAGTGAAACAGCATCTTATTCATGCGTACCATGTGAAGGTCTCCTAATTGAAAACTTCCTGTTGCTAAAGTATGTTTTTGACATTGACGTGACCCTTCTATAATTGTATTCACTGCGGCATGGTTTTCAAATGAAGTACTGTAGTTTAGGGAGAAACATCTCATCTATAGAACTGGAATTCAATTGATTTTAGGGGATGATGGACATTATAATTCTGTTGAACATGTAAAGACGGGAACGCTCAGCAAATTAACATAGTTTAAGCCAAACACGCTGGTAGAATTGACCTAACCAGGTCTGCGTTCCCAACTACGTTTACAGAAGTAGTGGATGTTATTAGTAACATACCCAGGAAACATATGGTTCCAATAATCTTCCAATGTTTCTTCCCATCTTTCCATCCTAATATCTTCCATGCCTATGTTCAGAACAAGTTCGAACGGTCAAAATATAAAATGATGTCATGCCCACCTTGGGAAATTGTTATTTGACATAGTTAAATAGGACACATTAAAGAAAATGATGAATATTCATGTTGTCGAGTGTGAACAGGGCAAGGATGGAAATGGCATTAATTTATCTTTTCAGATATTCAGTGTCCCCCAGCTTTGTCCTGATCTGTGAAATGGATCTAGCAGGCTGCTTGCAGGAAATATCTGTAGCATTCGGTCTTGGCACGAATCAGATTACACTACAGGCCCTCGTCCGAGTGTAGAAACTTTAATTAGATGTTTCGCCTCCTTCCTGGGTACTTTAGCTCCAAAGTAATATATGAGGCTTAGATTACTATCCACTAAAACTAAAAGCAGAAAGCAGTGACACTGTGGAAGGCATGATAGCCAGGAGAGTGTAAACTGTACCGAATCCAGCAATGTATTAAAGTGCCGAAAAATCACAATCATTTACCAACCAGTCTGTAATAACTGGTCAGTGGTGGCATGGTGGCTTTTTTTCTTTTTTCTTTCTTTTTTAGGTAGTATCAGGTGGGTAACAGTCAGTAATAGTGTAATAGATGAAGAGTGTCCTGGGGAAATGATGAGGGGAAAAAAAAGATAATTTGTTTACAGATAGTTGAACGGTACCCTTGGTAAAGATGGGCATGATTTTAATTAGCTTTAGCGCACACTGAAATAAAAGAGAAATTAAAATTCAATTAAGGGTCATTAAAAAAAAAAAAAAAAAACGTTATTCTACATTTAATGGTAGCCCTAGACCTTATTACAGCATATACACAATATAACTAAATATTTGTAATCAGCATTATTATTATTATTATTATTATTATTATTATTATTGTTAGCTGTGCCCATGACTTCGTTAGCGTGGCATTTAATTCCACACTCATAAGCGTGTTACTGTGAAGTGTGCGAAATGAAGGTGTAAGATTGCGTTAATTAAGTAGATTTAAGTTGCAGACTCATAAGCGCGTATTAAAAACTCCACAGCGCCATTCTGAATTTTGTGATAAATTTTTTTTTTCAATGTCGGTTTTTATTTTATTTTATATATATCATCAGGGTGTTTTCCATTTAAATTTCAAAGTAGCATATCTTCTCTTGCCATGGGCCCGAAACAAAGCCTATATGTTACAGTACCTCAAGCTCTGACAAATACACCTGTAAAAAACCCCATTAAAATTCGTTCAGTAGTTTTTACGTGATGCGTGTAAAAAAAATGACAGACACTCAAACACAAACACAAATTCCGAAAAACCATCTTGATGTGTCCTATTACTCATCTTATGTCCCCCCAAATATCCTCAATGTCCAGACACGCCAACTTTACAGTTTTATGACCACTCAAAAGTTTGGGATGACTTGCAAATAATTAGTTTTTGTTTATTGATTTATTTTCTATGTTCTACAACAATACTGGGGATTTTAAAACTATGAAATAACACATATGGAATTAGGTAATTATGTAACAACAACAACAACAACGACAACAACAGTCAGCTATTATTTTAAGACACGGAGGTCAGGGTTTCTTGAGTAGTTCTTGCAAGAACATTATTGTCTTTTGGCTTTCATGAAGACCTTCCCAGGAAGGCAAGACCAAACCTTACATTTTGACCAAAAATCACCAACCAAAAACAAAAATGAGAGCAAGAGTGTATTTTCCATGTATTCAAAGGGAGAAGGACGGCTAGGAAGGCGAAAGGCTTTTTTTCAAAAATACTTTTCCCCCAGGGATCACAGACGCAGTGTTACAGAATGTTACTGTACCTCTAAGCATGAAGTTAGAAGGACACTTCCTTTTGGAAGGTGTGACAGAATAAATGTTTCCTTTCCTTTTGTTTATTCAACCACATCATCATCACTAGACACTGCTGGACCTTTGACCGCCACCTGGTCTTATGGTGTTAGACAAAAAATGTAGCTTGTTTGTAACATTCAAAGTGGGTTTGAAATAAAAAAGAAGCCTCACTTATTGTATTAAATTAGAGATCCAAGACCCTGCTAAGTAAGGAGGAGGATCAGTGATGCTCGGGTGCTGTTTTTCCTTCAGAGGTACAGTAGGATGCATGGCATTATGGAAATTCTGTCTGGCTTTTTCAGAGTTAAAAGCAGGTCATAGTCAGATCATTCAGCAGGGCAGTGAGCTAAATTTGAGATGAAGAGAATCGAGGATTTGAAGAGACTCTGTATTGAGGTTATGTGTGTGTGTGTGTGTGTGTGTGTGTGTGTGTGTGTGTGCGCTTTCTCCAGTTTCATCAAATACTATCAATGCTGTAGATGTACCAAGTAAGTGTTAGATTCTCACATCAACTAGGTGAAACCAAGGGTGCCAATAAATCTGGAGCTGGCAGTATCAGGTACACAGTTTCCTACTGCCTACTGAACAGGTAACTGATTATACACCGCTAATTTAGTGTACAGTAAAAGGTAATACTGTATATAATGCACGGAATGTGACGATTTTTTGCTCAGGACAAAAATCTAGATTAAATCTTAATAGAACATCAAAATAAAAGCGACCTTTTCCTAGCAGCCTCAGCCAGCTGACATTGCGGAACCATGTGTTATAGTTTGATTTGAACCAACATTTGACTTAAAAACAAGTCTGTCATCGCCTGTATCTTTTTTTCTGAATTTTAATGTTTCCTGTTATGGCTTTAATATCGTTCGATCCAGCGAAAGCATCATACTTTTATGAGTTTCAGATATAGTCTCATCATTACCTCATGTTTTACAGCTCTCATTATCTTTGCTTCAGTTTCCTCTGGATTCAATGATACTTGCTTGTCATTCTGGTGAATAGTGTAGAGCTTTCCTGCAGATTTTTTTGTCTTCACCAAACGCAGTATGGATGAGTTTAATGGAGTCAATATTAACTTGTAGTTGTAAACCTGGATTTACAATTTATTGGACGTATTGAAACACATAATACTTTTTAAAGACAGTTTAGTGTATCTATAGTGTATTATACTGTATATTCTTGTGTGCAGTATACACTGCTTGGCCAAAAGTGGTCACCATCTGAATTTAACAAATAATTTAGAGTCTTCCGTTAGATAATTACTGCAGTTTTTCATGATATGATATTTCTCGGCTGGCAACAAGTTATTAACCCTAACTGATGCAGTACGTACAGGACCTTCTCATTTCTTACTGTAATCACCATGTTAGAAGACGTACTGTATCCTGTGGGCGTGGCAAAGATGTTACTCTGTTGCAGAAGGGTTAAATGATTGTCCTGCCAGAAAATAAAACAACAAAGGAGATTGTTGAAACTACTGAAATATGGCTAAGAACTGTAAAACACATTACCAAAACCTGGAAGGATAGTGGCGAACCATCATCATCAAGGAAGAAATGTGGTTGGAAAAAACATCCTGAATGAGCGTGATGGGAGTTCACTTAAAGTCGTAGTGAAATCAGAACTCATAGCTATGTTTCATAGTGAAAGTGAGTGAACTCAAGGGATTAGGACTAAACAGCCTTGTACCACTTATCAATGAGGCTGATCAGGAAAAAGGCTATCAGTTTGCCAGGGAGCATAAAGAATAGACTGTGGAGCATTGGAAAAAGGTCATGTATATGATGAGTCCTGATGTGTGATGAGTCCTGATGAGTGATGGGTACATCAGAAACCTGTGGGGGCAGTGTTACGATCTGGGGTTGTTTCTGTTGGTCCAGAAACTACTGTAGGTTCAGCAAGCTTATGTGGCCAGAAAATGAGGTTAGCTAACAACCTGAATATACTAAACGACCAGGTTTTTCCATCAATGGGTTTTTTCTTCCTTAATGGCACGGGCATATTCCAAGATGACGACGCAAGAATTCATCTGCTGAAAAAGACTTTCATCGTATTAAAGATAAATGAATGCGACTCTGCTTGTATGAAAGTTGATTTGTTCTTTGTGTATTTTGATTAGACCTTATTCTTTGTGGGGAGGCTAAAGGGCCTTCATTATGTTGAAGAAATACATCATCTGCAGTTCATCTCGGCTTGACAATCAGTCTGTCAAATCAATCTGTTCTTTCAGAGGCGTGTGTGTGTGTGTTTCTCATGTTTTAATATGGTTCTCCTCCCCTTTGTTTGTTTTTTGCTTATATATTTGCTGTCATGATAAATTGCCTTCTCCAAACACTCAAGACTTTTTTTCCGTGTGTGTGTGGGTGTTCACACTTAGATGGGAGGTGGGCAAGTGGAACACGTGCTCGGTGTCGTGCGGAGTTGGGTTGCAGACACGCAGTGTGTGGTGTGTGAGATCTGTAGGAACCAATCAAAGTGAGCCAGCACCAAACTCTGAGTGCCGCGGGCCCCGCCCTACCGAGGTTCAGGCCTGCAATCAGGTGCAATGTGTTCCCACCTGGGAAACCGACGAGTGGCAGGAGGTGACTACACACTCATGCAAACTCTCTCTCTCTCTCTCTCACACACACACACACACACACACACACACCTAGTATGCACTATGACTACACTGTCTGTTTTTGTACATACCAGTGCTCCAGTTCATGTGGGACAGGAACCCAGTTGCGTAAGGTTTATTGCAGGCAGCGCTTGGCCACAGGGAGCCATCGTCACCTGCAAGACGAGGAGTGTGATGGAGTTAAACCTGATACACACCGGCCCTGTGTCAGCACGCAGTGCCTAAAACCTCACCTAGTGGGTGGGGAGTGGTCCAAGGTGTGTGTGTGTGCGCTCTTTTAGGCTGAATATACTGTACTTTAATATAATGTATATGGATGTATAAAGATATCCATTCAAACATATCTCTGGTGTCTTTATGATGAATGCTTGTGTTATTTCCGCAATGTGTTTTTTTCAGTGCTCTGTAACATGCGGAAAAGGAATCCAGCGCAGAGAGCCTGTGTGCAGAAGGCAGACAGCATCCGGCCAGCTGGTCACTCTGGACAGATCTGTGTGTATCGGCCTTCAACCTCCTCCTCTAATCAGGAGCTGCCGCATGAGTCCCTGCAACAGTGAGATTCCAATTTTTTCTCCCTTTTTCCATCTTTTTTTTTTTTTTTTTTTTTTTAATGGAA
>JAAGKR010001112.1:1262-48289 GCA_011419295.1 Clarias macrocephalus
CCCGTCCGTCTGCCTGCCCATTCACCCGTCCGTCTGCCTGCCCATTCACCCGTCCGTCTGCCTGCCCAGTCACCCGTCCGTCTGCCTGCCCATTCACCCGTCCGTCTGCCTGCCCATTCACCCGTCCGTCTGTCTGCCCATTCACCCGTCCGTCTGTCTGCCCATTCACCTGTCTGTCTGCCCATTCACCTGTCTGTCTGCCCATTCACCTGTCTGTCTGCCCATTCACCTGTCTGTCTGCCCATTCACCTGTCTGTCTGCCTATTCACCTGTCTGTCTGTCTGTGTATCTATTGAATATATGAAAAAAAAGCAGAGGGCTAAAAAGCAATGAAGAAAAAAATGGAAAAGATAGTACTGTTAACTTTTTAAAAAGTCAACAGAATAAAAAAAATCCTCAAAGGAGTAGAAGAGTTACAATCAAATTAAATATGTTAGATGGGCAGAAGGATTCTGCACGATGAACATTGTGATAGATTTTATCTAGATAGTAAAAATGTGTGTGAGTGTCCTCTTCTGCATCTTGTAGTTTAGAGAGTTTTAGACAGACAGAGAGAGAGAGAGAGAGAGAGAGAGAGAGAGAGAGATAGAGCATCTTAGTTTTTCCTCTTGTCATTTAACTCAACACGCCTGTCAAACTGATACGAGTTTGTCCCAGTTCAGTGCCAAGGCTAAAACCAGCTGAAACAAATAACCATAAAAAGTTTATATCTTGATGAAATACAGAAACTAGTTCACGTAGAGACGATGAACGTACAGCTAGAAACTCCTTCAGACGGTCCTCGATGCTGCCCTTATGGATGGTGAAGAGAGCAGCAGCAATCTGGTTAATCGCTTTTGCCAAGCAGTGGATGTTGTTGCAGTGTCCTGAAAATAACAGCGACATTAACACAGGATTAAAAGATGACCTGGATGTCATGACATGCTCCTTACACACTAATATGGTGCACACTTGTTCACTACTAAGCACCATCTTTATGTCATCGATAATAAATAATCATTTAAACCTCTTCTTTCCATCATGTATACCTTCGATTGCAGGGCTGTACTGAGACATGACGTTACTCGCCAGGGTCGGCAGAGACACAGCCACAAACACCATCAGCAGGCAGGCGATTTTGTACTCCTCCTCGGGGCTGATGTTTTCTGTTATCACACACAGATGACAAAAAAACAAAAACAAAAACAAAAAAAGCAGAATGACTCCACTGATCCTTCATGACACACCTTTGTTTTGGCTCAGGACACGACAAAGCAAAAAGCACGAGGAGAAAAAAAAAAAAAAACGTTCCTTCTCAGCAGGCCTTGACTTTGAGGTGCCAAGAAAAACGCTGCTAATGTCCAACAATTAACTTGTATTTGTATTAGAACAACCCTGTGGGAGCAAGTGGGTGATGTGGAGTTTGGCTCTGACGCCCTGTTTTGAGAGTAAACAGTGGAGATCTTTCTTACGATGATGAGATCAAATCGGGCCAAGCCAAAAATATTCTTGTACAGACTCACAAAACTGACATTTAAATATTATAATCATTATTATAACGGGACAGACCTCCAGAGTGAAACAGAGTTGACACCTGTCTGTCCAAGAGTTCAACTGGTTTCTTGATGGAGTTTTACAGCAATGGATATCTATTTTCTTTAAAAGTTCCTACAGACATCCGTAGCATATCGCCGAATGCTAATATAACAAGAAGAATAATAATAAGAAGAAGAAGCAATGCTGCTTATAAATCCTGCTTACCAGATTTCTGGGACGACAGAGCAACAACCAGAGCAGGATCAATCTCACAGGGCAAACCTGCTGCTGAGGAAAGCTCATACACATTCATGGCCACCTGAGAATGAGAAACCAAACGTCAACCTCTGCTGTAACAGGGTCCGATCGAGGGCTGACAAGCGGCGGATTGTTACCTTCATGTCTGTTTCGCGGGGAATGTGATCCTTAAAATCCTCCACAGAGCTGACCAAGAAAGGAATGTGGCAGGACAGAACCTTGAGAAGACAGAGATCAGCGTATCTCAATTTCACAAAAAAAAAAGGGGGGGGGGGTTGATTTTGGTTTTTAAAATAACACACACACATACAAACACTCAAAGTGTGGGATCACTTGCAAATTTCTTTGTTTTTGTTTAGCGATTTATTTTCTTCATTCTATAACAATACTGGGAATTTCACAACTATGAAATAACACACATGGCATTAGGTAATTATGTAACAACGACAATAACAACAGCAGCCAGTTGTTATTTTAAGACACGGACGTCAGCCTTTCTGGAACATTTCTTGTAAGAACAGTATTGTGTCAAGTGCTTTTGCAAAACCCATCAAGCACCGTGATGAAACTGGCTCTCATGAAGACTTTCCCAGGAAACCTCTGCTGCAGAGGAGAAGTTCATTTAGCGTTACCAGCCTCAGAAATCATCAATTAACAAACAGCACGTCGGATTAGAGCCGTTATGAAGGATTTATAGAGCATGAGGAGCAGATACATCTCAATATCAACTGTTCAAATGAGATTATTGCATGTCTTGGACGCCTTCAGTATTGTTTTACAGTGTAGAAAGAAATAAAAATCAGGAACGACCATGGAGTTAGAAAATGGCCAGACCATCTGGTCCCATCTGTCAGAAAAGCCAATGTAGCACATACTGCCAAAAGGAGTCAATGCTGCTGACGAAAGGCACCAGATCACCCAGTACACCACAATCCGCAGAGACCCTAACCTGCAACCCACAGAACCCAAAAGGTCTGCTGAGGTGCCAAACACCACATCACATCCTCACACTCCGACTGGCCAGAGCCAGTTCAGTGGCACAAGGGGAACACAAAACCGAGGTGATCTTACTGTTATGGTTGATCGCTGTATATAGACCAAAAGCTGGTTACAAGATCGCTATTGGTGCTAGTTGCTAGAATGAGAATTTTGTCCACTTCAATTTAATTACTTGTCAAGTAGGTCAGAAAGGTGGAAGTGTAAATAAACCTGACAAGCAAATTACTACTTAAATTATATGAAATACACTTCCTGGCCCAAAAAGAAAACAAAACAAAAAAATCACCTCTTCAGAAGGGTCAAGTTATTGGCATGCATCAAGTACAAAAAAACATTAAGGATATTTGAAATTACTGGAATGGTGTTAAGAACTGTTCATTATTAAAATCTGAAAGGATAGCGCTGTGACTTCAACTTCTTGGAATAAATGTGGTCAGAAAAAAATCCCTAAACGGAAACCACTTAAATGCTCAGTAAAGATGCATGGTTAAAACATTTTAAAAACTGATGTTTGAAATCACAATTAATATGTTTAATATTAAAAGTAAGAGCATTTCCATACACACACACACAATGTGATAAGAACTCAACTTGTAAGTTGTAACAAACAAACAAAAAAAAAAAAAACATGTAAATTTGCTAGAGACTTTAAAGCGATGGAAAAAGGCCATGCGATCTGTTGAGTCCAGATTGAGTCTGTTCCAGAGCCATGGGTGAATTAGGATAAGAAGTAGTCCACACTGTACACGTGCGTAGTACGAGGATTGTGCCTTTAGAAGTGTTTAAATAAAACCTAAACTGAGATGTCAGGGTCAGCCATGACACAGCACTCCTGGAGCAGACAGGGTAAAGGGCCCACAATGGCCGCCTGGTGGAGCTGGGGCTTAAACCACTGACCTTCTGAACACTAACCTCAACACACTTTTTTTCAGAATGTTGCACTAAAATCCAGTAGATAAGACTCCAGTTCATTCTATAACAATACTGGGAATTTCACAACTATGAAATTCCCAGTATTCACCCTGCTGCTGAGGCCTGTGCCCTGTGATGGAGATTAGGATTTGGAGTCTCACTTACATCCCGGAGCGCCTCCTGTGCCAGCGAGCGGAAGGACAGAATGACCCCGATGATGGTCATCCTCTTGAGTACACTGTCCACAGCTGAAGGAAACAAAAGAAACTTGATGTTAATGGTGACACAGCAAACGGTACTGATCTAAATCAGCACTCGCTTTCAGAACAGATGCCTAAATTACTCATTCGCGTACAAGGAACCAGGAGTGCAGACTTTCTAAACTGAAGCGAGTTTTTAGAAAGCCATGCAGTTGTAAAGTTAGCTGTTTGGCTTGGCCCATGGAGTACAAGTTTACAAGTTTTCACCTAGCGCAGAATTCTGTCCCTGATGACTTAGAGTAGGTGTTAAAGCAGCAACTCTATGACGCCACTCCGAGCAAGTGGCCTAGAAAAGCAGTTCCAGGAAGACTCACATGTAAGTCTCTTGAAGAGCGCTGCCATGTGATCAGGTTTGTCAAAGCTGGTTCTCATCTGAGTCAGAACCTCCACGTTCTCCACCACCAGTTTCTGAAAAACAAAATGCAAGATTGGTAAAATTAGGCAAAACATAATCTCTGTTCTTGCATCTCACTGGATCAGAATAACTTGTACTATTCTAAACCTAAGGTACAGTAAGCCCCTGATTGTGCTAAATCTAATTATACATAAATACATTTTATATGTCCTAACTGCAGCTTAAAAAAAAAGAGGATATGTTCAAGGGTCCAGATCACACATCTCACATTTGTTTACTAACACCTATAAACAGAGAACTCGTGTTCAAATATGTTTCATATTAAGTAGACACAGCATGGTGTAAAGGTTGAGACCATGAACAAAAAACAAAAATCAGATAGGCAAAACTATCCTTTCCAACTGTAAATGATTTTCAGGTGGGGAGAAAGGCTTGCATGTTAGAAGAGCATAAATCTTTCACACATTTCCACAGTCCAGAGGGAGAAGATATGATTATGACATTACGTTGTGGCTCAAATTCTTTCAGCATTTTGACAAATAACCAACAGTTTAACATATCTATTCCTGTACCCATAATATCTACATACACAAACAGAGAGCACGTTACTATTTAATAAAGGATCTCTTTATTAATGAATACCAGGATTGTATTGAGAGTTTTTGACAGTCGTAATGTGTTACCCAAGGAGCGAGAGAGGGAGTAAATATAGAGTAATAAATAGAGTTACAGGTACATGACTCGTTCTGGCTCAAGTAATAACAAGGAAAGCTTTTAATTGCTTCCAGGCAGATGGAGAACTCTCTCAGCAGCTGGAAAAGCAAATAGAGAGAAACGGACCAAATAGTACTGCAGATCTTTTTGGACGATTAATACCTGGAGATAGCTCGCTATAATCTTTAATATCTGCAGCACCTGAGAAAACAACACCTGTAACACCTGCACATATTCAGTTCGGATCTGTGACCATGACTGTTACCATCTAAGAGCACATGATCAAGACCTTTATTAACTAGAGACACCAGCACTATCTAGTCTTATCTGGGGACACATCACTTCTAGACTAAAATATGACCTGGATGTCACCACATTAAAATCTTTAATCAATGTTGTCACCTCTATACCTTTTAAACCTGAGGACACATGGCCATGACAATTATTGTTTTGGGAGTACCCGACCATTATCTTTAAAAAAATATAAGGACACATCCCTGTGACCTTTAAAATGTCCTGGGAATACCTGACCATTTTCTTTAAAATCTAAGAATACATCAACAGGTGCTTTATTGTCCTGCGGATATCTGTCCCCAACTTATGAACAAGTTCCATTCCGAGAGAACGTCCGTAAGTTGGATTCGTTCATAAGTCTGACAAAGTGAGTCTTATACCCATTTGATATAAATACACAATGTAAAGCATAAAAAACAAATACACTATAAGGACAGCTTTACAGGACAGGCATTTTCTATCTATTTTCGCACTCACAGACTGATTCACTGAAACCAGTGAGGTCGACTCATTTCATGAAACTGAAACACTGGCCAATTTACATTCCACCAGTAAGAGCAGAGTGTGAAGGTTTAATTAGCAGAGTAATAGCAGTTTTGCTTAAAATATGCACACAACGTTATGGGTGACAGAGTTCAAAAGAGGACAAATTGTTTGTGTGCGTCTCGCTGGCGCATCTGTGATCAAGAAAGCAAGTCTTTGTGATGTATCAAGAGCCACGGTATCAAGGGTAATGTCAGCATACCACCAAGAACCACATCCAACTGGAGTAACTGTGGACGTAAGAGAAAGCTGTCTGAAAGGGATGTTCGGGTGCTAACCCAGATTCTATCCAAAAAACATAAAACCACAGCTACCCAACTCACTGCAGGATTAAATGTGCACCTCAACTCTCCTGTTTCCACCAAAACTGTTCGTCGGGAGCTCCACAGGGACAATGTACATGGCCGGGCTGCTACAGCCAAACCTTTGGTCACTGTATTGTTCTCTGATGAGTCCTCCTTCACTGTCTTTACCACATCCGAGAGAGTTATGGTGTGGAGAAGCCCCAGAAGAGCGTACCACTCAGACTGTTGCATGCACAGAGTGAAGCATGGGGGTGGATCAGTGATGGTTTGGACTGCAATATCATGGCATTCCCAAGGCCCAATACTTGTGCTAGATGGGCGCGTTACTGCCAAGGACTACCGAACCATTCTGGAGGACCATGTGCACCTAATGGTTCAAACATTATTTTGCACTGCATTATTCTCCACTATTCTGCAAGAAGAATGGCTCAAAATCCCACTGGCCACTGTGCAGGACTTCTATCCGTCATTCTCAAGCTGAAATGATGCTGTATTGGCCGCAAAAGGAGGCCCTACACCATACTAATGAATTACTGTGGTTTAAAACCAGGCGTTTCTGTTTCATTGTCCAACACCTGTACATGAACATACCCTTTAATGTTCTATTGACAGCTAATCATTAACTTTAAAATGTGAGACTACATGACCATAACCTTTAATGTCTTGGGAATACCTAACCATTACCTTTAAAATATGAGCACACATGGCCATGACCATTAATGTCCTGGGAACACCTGATTATTACCTTTAAAATAGCAGGACACTTGGCCATGACCTTTAATGTCCTGGAAACTCACAACCATTGCTTCTCAAATATGAGGATATATGACCATAACCTCAAATGTCCTGGGAATACCTGACTATTACCTTTAAAATATGAGGACATATCACTGTGACCTTTAATGTTTTGGAAATACCTGACAAATACCTTTGAAATTTGAGGACACGTAGCCATGCCCTGGAAATACCGGACCCTTTCCTTTCAAATATGAGGACACTTTACTGTGACCTTTAATGTCCCGGGAATACCTGACCATTACCTTTAAAATATGGGGACACATGACCTTTCTTAACCTTGAGACTTTCTTATCTTTGCATTGAAAATCCAGTAGACCCACAGACACTGAAACGAATCTCTGTGGTCCGTTCAACATGGCGGAGTAATTTCACCTGAGACACTTTCGTGAGCTTTAATACCCGACAACACCTAAACATACCCTAGGGACACATCCCTTTGACACATTCGTAAACAAGGCACTTCTAAATCCTCTATCAGCTTCATCACAGATGACCTCCTCACCTTGAGCTCAGCCACCTGGGAGGAGATGTGCCACATCAGGCTCTCGCTGAGAAACTTCATTCCGTATGGACCCAGAAGCTCAGAAAGCGATCGCATTTCTGAATAACAGACAGAAGGCAGAGATTTCAGACAATCACCCAAAGCAGAACAACAAAACAAAACATGATAATTACGTCAAGAAGGACAGAGGGCAGAACGTTGAAATTACACAATTAAATAATTATTTACAACCTTAGTAGTTTTGAATGAAACATTTTGGGTAAATTACCAGAAATGTCGGAATACTCCTCGGCATTGAAGGTAAGCTCGTTCTCAGTCGGAAGATTGACGAATGCTTTCATGGCAGGGAAGTAAGCTATGTGGCCGTTGCTTACCTGCCGAAGCAAAGTCTCCAGATACCTGCGAGGAGAGACATCATATCTTCAACACGGCAGAAAAACTTTACTGAATTAGAACTGTAAAGCTATTTGTGTTGATAAACTTCAACAGTTGAAGAAAAAAGGCTGCATAGCTTCCAGGGAATATATTTCCTATCCCAACTCCACTTTATTGTACTTACTCTACATTAAACCATTACCCTTGCATGCACTTGTTTTTCACTCTCTTTGTTTAGTGTAGAACTTGGTTCTCTTAGTTACAGAGTATAACTGTATATAGCTATATAAGTGTATGATGTCCTTACCAGTTAGTGTAGAGGCTGGTGATGGTTGGCTCTCCATGGCTGTCCAGATGTTGTGTCTGCTGCAACAGCACGTTGTTGAACACTCTGGTTATGTCAATCTGGACATAATTCTCGATGGACTGTAGCACTGTCATGTAGGCTCTGACGCTGGTCAGAAGCTCCGAGGGCTTTGCAATCTCCTGTGTGGCCTGGTTATACATGGTCATTCCCACTATGGACCTTTAAGGATGACAATATTATTTTGAGTGATTATTTGAACCATACTATTCCTTAGGTAAAAAATATCTAGCAATCACAAATGGCTAAAAATGCCACGTAGCGTAATGACCTTATTCGGTCTACGCTACACATTTTTTTTTTTTTACCCGATGTACACAAAGCTCCGCCCCCAAAACCAACCAAGGTTACTGTCAACAAGGAACCTTCAAGTGCTCTCGGAGATTCAGCTGCTCAGAAATCAAGTCACACCAAGTTTTTCCATAGTAGTAGAGATGTTTGTACCATGCAACGTTCTCGTTTTCTTAATGTGCTAGGTCCGCGGGAACAAAGTGATTTGGCGGGGACCCAAACAAATCATCATAATTCAAAAATAATGCATTTTCTACCAGGTCGACCTTTTCCACACTGCTCAGGAGCCACTGCTGAACGTTGGGACTGCATGAAAAACTGAGGGAGATAAGAAGCTGTTGATTCGGAAAAGCTGGAAAACTGTTGGACCAATTTCTTAGAAAAGTAATAGTAAGCCATTTCTAGGTGGCGCAACAATAATAGTAGTCAATGTAATCAATGACATAATATATACTGTATATTACCCTTAAATCACTGTTTAATCCTTTTTCCAACATTTGTTAGTGTTTCTAGCGTTTCTGTTTACGCACATTTGTTAAACAATGGCTGTATAATTTGGTCTTCCTACGTAGGTAAATAATTTGGCTTTGCTGCATCACCACTGTGGGGTTATCTGCGAGGTTATTAAAACTGTGGATAACGAGAGTCCGGCACGGGAAATCTGGGAAAGGATCTTGCAGTAAAATGTTCTACTCAGTGTGACCTATGAGAATACGGGGAGAGGACGTAGCAGAGAGCGGTGCTAATAGAGCCTCATCGACAAGAAGCACGAGCATTTACAAGGGTTCACAGACACGGCCAGCCTAAACGCGTCAGAGTTTCTGAACCCTGCAGTGGAAAATACCTGTTATTCCTCAGCCCGTGTTTATGTGCTTGGACAGGGCTCGGATTTGGAGCCACGTCAAAAGTGAACTCTAACCCAAACTCCTGTCAGCTGCACCAATAAATCACAGGTGGAACAATAAAGCCTGAATAGACCCTTTACGTTAATTTTCCAATTCGAGGTTTAATTAAACAAGTTTCTCTAAAATAAAATTTAGTAAACCCCGTGGTGAGCAAAAGAAACAGACAGAAACAGCATTACCAGTAAGAACAGGACGAAGTCAAGCGCTGGGATAGATAAGAAAAGTACATAAAAACGACAGTCTTGTGTGTGTATATGCAGGTGCTATGCTGCATTTATATTTTCCTGGTATGAGTTAGGGTTTAAGGTAGTAATAGTGCCTGCACACAAAGGGATATGATTCATCGAGGGGCAATGTTTCAACAGAGCTGTATGCTTTACTTAATGTCACAGATAAGGCTGAGACTGGAGTTAGACCAGAGGAGACTCGCACACCGTTCTTAGTTTATCCTTTATTCCTATTTTAGACACATGATGCATCAGTTAACCATGTACCTGTGTATGAAGTAAAAACATTATTTCCAGGTCTCTAAATTTTCTACTTGGGAATATTTATCTCCTCTGCTCATGAAAAGTCACCAAATTAAATCATAGTCTTCCTTCACTGTTGTAATAATCTCCTCTCTTCTGTAAAAGCTTTCCAAGCTTTTAGTTCATTCAGGTACAAGAGCGTTAGTGAAAATGAGCAATGATGTTTGGTGAGCAGGCCTGAGGTTCCAGTTCATCCTAAAGGTGTTCAGTGAATTTATTGACTCCAAACTTGGCAAACCATGTGTTAATGTAGCTCACTTCGTGCACAGGAGCATCGTCATGCTGGAACAGGTTTAGGCCATTTAGTGCCACTAAAGGGAAATTGTAACGCTACAGGACAACATATACATACTGTGCTCTATACAACTGTGTGTCTCCAAGTTTGTGTGGAAGACCCATGTATGAGATGTAATGCTCAAGTTGTATCCATATCACTCATGGTTGGACTTTATGGTGCCGGTTGTTGCTGATGGCAGGTTTGTTATACTCATGGTGTATATATACTCATGGTACTCGGTTTCACATATTCACCATTGGCTTTTTCTAAACATTAATCCAGTTTTGTGTCTTGCTACAATTCTCTAAAAATGTACATTGGATTTCACAAACCTCCGTCCCTCCCTGCTTACTTAAATCACACTTATACCAACCTCCATTTTTCTGCAGACCACACTCAAACCCACTTTTTTCAGCTTAACAACAAAATGCTGCGAGGACATTTCATGGAAAAGTTATAATTAGGAAATGAGGAACAATGTGATAAACTTTCTACCCCAATTCTTCCTTTTACCAAAACATTCGCTTAACATTTTAGACAGCCAACAATCTTTTTCCTTTTTTTACACTATTATTTTTATTTGGCAATGCTGTAAAGAAATCAATCGCGCCGCGAAAGCGAGCAAAGTCTAAGCCCTAAAGGTTGAAACTAAATACTAAGGGGAAAGAGAGACTCACTTGGTGAAACGGATCTCCAGGTGGGAGGTCAGATACTCGCGTGGGGTAAAGGTGTGCTCCCAGACCACCATGTTGGGTACATAGTTGATGGAGAAGCAAAGCTCTGACAGCGCTGTGTGCAGCTTATCCAAGCTAGAAACATGAAATAAAAGCCTCGTCAGACAGCAGCTAGCATGAAAAACTCATTTTCCTTAGATTAAAGGGAAAGAATGAAGCTTAGCCTTGAAGAGAGAACATGGCTAACATTGTTTTTGAGCTCATTATATATTAATGCTTCAGTGGAAGTGGGATATTTGAGTCAGGGATCAAGGTCTATCCTCTTTCTATTAACTGTGAGCGTGTGTGGGTAGGTTACTGGGAGGGCCGATTAAGTAGCAAAGACCACCATCAGGCTAGATTAAGACGACCTGATACTAGCACACAAGAAAAAGTGTGTAGTACCAAGTCTTGGGAGTTAGCTATGTTTGTACATGTTGATTTCAACAGTTTTCATGCAAGTGATGATGATGAAGATGAGGTGTGTGTATGTGTCCTCGAGACTCCTGCTTACTTGGTGACGAGCAATCTGTTCTTCCTCATGCTCTCCACTCCGGGTTTCTCTCGCTCTGGCTCTCCTTTCTTCCCCGTCTGCTTCTTGGACTTCTTGTTCACGGCCTGACTGATGGTTTTGGCGCAGTGTTTTGGCAGTAGCTGCGTGGTTAAGGGGGAAACAGGAAAAAGGGCCCCTTCATTTTTATACCAATGAGCAAGCAAAGAGACAAGAGCAGTATACTCTTGAAGAGTTACGAGTCCTTGTCCAGTTTGCTTATATTATTACAAAAACACAGACAAGAAGAGATCGCCGCACATTATCTCAAGAGGTTGGGGAGAGGGTTGATATATGCCCCTGGCTGAGGAGAGAACATCTGGGGAAGTTTTGCTTTCCTAAAGCTCCACAAATTTTTTTTTGAGAATAAAGTGAGGTTGCCAAAGGGCACATTTGTTCCACATAAGGCTGCAGAAACCTTTATAAGTCAGCACATTTCTCATCTGGTAAGGTGCCACTTAAATAAGAAGACAATTGGGCATGAAGGACAACCTAGAGTCTACAACCTAGAGTCTACTAAAGGAAAAAAAAATGTCTCCCTTACCCCAAATGTAGCTAATCAGCCAAAACATATTTTATGTCTAAAGTTTAAGTTTTAGATTTTCATTAGTTCTAAAGCTAACAAATAAGCATATACACTTACAGCTAATGAAATGGACAAAATGCTTTTTTTATGTAATAACTCTGTCTGATTAAAAGATAGTAGTTAGTTATAGTATATGTGGCCAGGCCAGTGTTTAAGTTTAATGGCCAGGGTCAGGGTCCCAATGTTAATAGGAGGTTTTGAAACAAGGATCTCTGTTTTTTCGAGAAGTTTTGAAGTAAGGGTCATGGTGTTCATGGGTGGTTATGATTAGGGATAAGGACCACAGTGTTTATTTGACATAAGGGTCAAGGTAGTTGTGTTGTTAATGGTTAAAGATGGAGTTAATGATTAAAGATTTGTGGTGTTAATGGATCTTAAGGGTCTTGGTGTTTATTTTTTTAGGGTGAGGAGATTAAACCTTAAGGATACAGGTTAAGGTGAGGTTTAAAGATATTGATCAGGTTCATGGTTTTTAAGGGGTGAAAGTTAGCACTTAAGAATCAGGATGATGTTGGTTAGACAGGTTCAATGCAAAGAATTAGGATGGTGGTGTTTAGGGTGAGGTTTGAGTTTAAGAATAAGGGTAATGGTGTTTAGGAAGAGGTTATCAGTTAAGGATAAGAATGGTGGTGTTTAGTGAGAGTTTCCAGATTGATAATCAGGATGATGTTGTTTTTGGGTGAGGTTAGAGAGTAAGAATCAGGGTGATGATGTTCAGGAAGAGATGTGAGGGTAAGAATAGGTGATGTTCAGGGAGAGATTTGAGGTTAAAGATCAGGGTGATGTTATTTAGGGAGAGATGTGAGGTTAAAGAGCACAGTGATGTTGCTAAGGGAGAGATTTGAGCTTAAAGATCAGGGTGATGTTATTTAGGGAGAGATGTGAGGTTAAAGATCAGGGTGATGTTATTTAGGGAGAAATTTGAGGTTTGTAGATCAGGGTGATGTTATTTAGGGAGATATTTGAGGGTAAAGATCAGGGTGATGATGTTCAGGGAGAGATTTGAGGGTAAAAATCAGGGTGAGATTTGAGGGTAAAAATCAGGGTGATGTTATTTAGGGAGAAATTTGAGGTTTGTAGATCAGGGTGATGTTATTTAGGGAGAGATTTGAGGGTAAAAATCAGGGTGTTGTTCAGGGAGAGATTTGAGGCTAAAGATCAGGGTGATGTTCAGGGAGAGATTTGAGGTTAAAGATCAATGTGATGTTGCTCAGGGAGAAATTTGAGGTTAAGGATCAGGGTGATGTTATTTAGGGAGAGATTTGAGAGTAAAGATCAGGGTGATGATGTTCAGGAAGAAATTTGAGGGTAAAGATCAGGGTGATGATGTTCAGGTAGAGATTTGAGGTTAAAGATCAAGGTGATGTTGCTCAGGGAGAAATTTGAGGTTAAAGATCAGGGTGATGTTATTTAGGGAGAGATTTGAGGGTAATGATCAGGGTGATGTTCAGGGAGAGATTTGAGGTTAAGAATCAAGGTGATGGTGTTTTGGGTGAGGGTAGAGGGTAAGAATTAGACGGATAGTGTTTAGGGTGAGTGTTTAGGAATCAGGGTGATATAGAAGAAGTTTGAGGATCATGGTGGTGGTGTTTTAGGTGAAATTTGAGGGTAACAATCAGGATGATGGTGTATAGGGAGAGGCTAGAATTTAAGAATCAGGGTGGTATTGAGGGAAAGGTTGGAAGGCAGGGTGATACTGACCTGGTCACTCAGAGTGCACTGCTCTGTGCAGATGTCAGTGATGAGGTTTCGAGCCTGTTTGGCCATCTCATCCAGAAACATGTTGCACAAAGACAGACTGCGATCGCCAATATGGTGTCTCTGTGTGAGGGGAAAAATAGGGAACAAAATGTTTTAAACTTCTCGAATGCTCATGCTTGCAAAGTTATGTGAAAACTCAGCAGCTTGTCTCCACACTATAGCAAAAATCTGTAAAAGAAAAAGTACAATTTCTCCTTCACTTGCTACTTATAAAATTGCATCAGGTTGGACGCCCAGTGTAGACCTACTACACTGATGCTGTTCAACTGGAATTACTCCAAAGCAACAGCCAGTCTGACCCTCATAAAAAAGATCTTTGTAAAAAATAAAAATAAAAAAAGGAGAGGTTCCTGTGTAAGGATGGAAACATTTCTGGAAACTTTTAATGCCTTTCCAACATAAACAAAAGCTGCAGCTGTCCAAAGCTGTGAAGTGGCCATAGGAAGAGGCACATTTCAGAGCTGCTGAGAGAGGGAGTTTCATGTTTGAACAAGGGAAACCCAAGCCACCTAACCCATCGTAAATCTCTTTTATTCTTCTAAGAGCTCTGGGACAGTACGGCCTGCCCGGTCCTGCCACAGTAATCGCATGGCCTATGTGCGTGCGCATTTACGTGCTCATTTAAGCCTGTTTACCAGATCAGATCGGGGATGAGACAGACTGGCCAATACCAAGTCCACCCAGTGGAACGGGAAGATGTTGAAACTTGGTGTGTTGAGTGACGTTTAACCCATGGGAGCGCTCGTAACCCCGCCAGTGTACGCTTCAATTAGCGACAAAATAAATCAAGCATTTTAGCATGCATTTTCCACACAACCGTTCTACATACTCATAAACGTTCAGACAAACTGAGGGAAAGTAAGTAGAAAAGAAAGAATAAAAGTAACAGTTATTGTCGGAGACGAAAGGCATGGAAATCTAGAGACGCCAAAAAATAAATAATATGCCAAATAAGACAGCAAGAGAGGGGAAAGGAAAAGGAAAAAACAGAGAAAGAGAATCTTTGCTTTGTATCACAAATTCTACTTAGTTCCATGATGGATCTTTCAACAAGAAAACCCCCAAAATACATTAAAATTCAGTTTAATCTGGTGGTTGTCTCCGGATTAGAGCCGTGATCGCTCAATGGACTACTGATGATTAGGTTATGAGGTCAAATCCCATCCTTGCCTTGACAGGCTTACTTAATCAGTTGTCAGATTAAATAAATGATGATTTGATACGTGATGATTTGACCAGAACAAAGATGATCAGTTTGTTAATTTATAGTGGTTTCCCCTTGGTTCAGTTTCCCTTCCCACAGAGAAAAATATTTAGAGACCATGTAGTTAACCTACATGGGTTGGTCGTCACCCTTGTGTTGTTTATTACCACTTAAGGCAAATCATACAGTTTGAAAATGAAGCACTTAAAAATGCACTGAACTTTCACATGTGACATGCCTGACTTCTTACATGCCTCAGAAAAAGCTAGTTATCCTTGATGTATAAGAGGGGAGACCTGGCATGTCTGTAGGAATCGGTGAAGTCAGATAAACATGTAAGGATACCCAAAACCACACCGCCAAATCTTTAAAATAAGATAAACGCTTGTGGCCCTGAACTGTAGACTGTGCTACTCCAGTCATCCTGAGCTCAAGCTGTTCAACACAGAGCTAAGAATTTACACAAATCCCTATAAGTGTGGAAACAAACCAAACCTGAGCAATTTCACAGGTGATTGTGTAAGTAGTACTGTAGCTAGGGACGGTGTTTCATAGTGCTTTAAATGCCAGGATCTAGAGCTCTCTTAACAGGAGGGTGTCCTCAGAACCAAACTGTCTTCATAGTGATCATGTTCCTCATATCCCTGTGACTTTTGAGCTTAACTCACTTCTTTGCATGGGTAAGCATGGCATGTAATAGGCATCGTGGAGAGTTTATAAGAAGTGCTTGCTGTTAGAAATCAGCCATCTGTAGATTTCTGTAGATTCCACACACTGGCACATTATTCGTGAGGAATTACAGTTTCTGGGCTTTGCCATCTTGAGATTAACAGGGTTTATTTCTATATTGGAAATGACAGCATATGAAGTCATACCAACAACATAACTGGTTGTCAAAATGGTTGCTATTCCAGTTGTGCTCTGAAATGCCCTTAAATGGCTTAAAGTGTGTTACATCACATCTTGTTAAGCCTGAACATCATCACACCCATATGTGATTTTCTGACAAACAAAAGTGTGAAGCGCACAGCTGTATAGGATTGACTTGGTATGCCGTATAATTCCAATTTCTCTTTATCAAAAGCTAAAGGAAACTACAGTGTTCGATCATCACTGGGTGATGTTCCTGTGCTAGATCCATGATGCTTTGTTGAGTTTATAATGGAAGAACTGCGGCGTCCTGCACAGAGACCTGCACCTTGACCTCAACCCCAGCAATCTTGTACCAAGTGGTGAATGATGTCTGTCTGGAAAAATCCAGCCGTCGCATTCAAATTATTGAGCGAGTAGAGCAACGATCACGACAGCGCACCTGCCTATGCATTATGTCTTTACCCTCAAGTTTTTTTTGACGGAACATCAAATCTCCCAGGTGACTCAGCCCACCCTGCACCCCAGATTTGGCATCCTGTGACTTCTGGCTTTTCCCAAAACTGAAAAATCTCCTTTGAAAGGAAAGAGATTTCAGACTGTCGGTGAGATTCAGAAACAAACAACGAGGCAAGGATTTTCTTGTACGTTGAATCTTCTTTAATAAATGTCTATATTTTTGAAATTACATGGCTGGACCCAAAACAAAACAAATGCTCACTGGGTTTAAACTAAAACATTTCTTAAAATGGTATACACATCCTTTTGGAGGTTGGTCAGAACTAGACGTGGGTTTTGAAAGAACATCAGGATTGTAGGTTAGGCAATACATTAAAACTGCAGGAATGATATTCCCACAGAACCTTTTCTTCTACTTGGGCATCCAGTAACGAATGTGGACTCCATATTAACTTAACACCTCTCCTGTTATACTGACCTTCCAGCTGCCTAACACACAGTATGACTGCAAAACAATCCCCTGCTACCTGTTATCACAAAAATGAGGATGGGTTACCTGTTGAGTCTGGTTCCTCTCGAAGTTTCTACTGTCATCTCACTGAGTTTTTCCTTCGGATCGCTGATCGTTAGGATTTATACATACTGTATTTCCTCACACTTTTCAAACTCATTTCTATCATTTTCTTTTGATTCTGCAAAGCTGCTTTGTGACAATCACCATTGTTAAAAACGTTATATAAATAAAATTGAACTGAACAGAAATGGGAATTTTATGAATGTTGATTATGTGGACCAAACAAAACTTGAGGTGGGCAAATTAAAAAGAGACTTTGTGTGCTTGGGGGAAAGAAAAAAAAAGTACGATTGCTGTATAGCATTATAGGCAGACATAGAAAGAGACATCTAGAGATAAAGATTTATTAATTTATTATTATTATTATTATTTTAAATGGGCCACACTGACCTTATTCACTGAAGGAATATTTTTGGACAGGTATAAAATGCCTCTTTACGAAGAACACAGCTTCCTTCACTCACCCCCAAGCAGCAGTCTGAGCAAACAGTATTATCACGGTCGTATTAAGTTAATTAGCTGTGCATGTGCCCGAGTGTTTACGGCAGACTGTTTTGCTTGTGTCTACAAATTAAGCAAATGAGTTCTGACTTTACAAAAAAACAAAACAAAAAAAAAAAACAATAATTGAATTCACTATTGATTATTTTTGCCCTCTGGATGTAAATGTGGTCATTTAGGGGTTTCGTGGCAGTCGCACACTGAGAGGTTTGTTGAGGCGCCGCAGTCTGTGTAAGAGCCACACCGATGACCTCTGTAAACAGGCTGGAGAGTAAACCCTACTGCAAGTTAATTATCCATCATACGTGAGGCATCGGGAAATAGGTCTACGTACCTTGCTGTGGATCTAATGATGATTTTTTTTCTTTAGACCTGCATGGCTATTTTCAGATAACTGTTGCCTTTATTCACACAATGAAATAATTATAATATTCCTCAGTCGAGGGAATTCGGTGGTTATGTCACTCGATGAAGTCTGCTGCCGTTTTTTCCTACACCCGGGGTGTTGATCCGGGGAGGTAAAATCGGGACGTGCTCAGGAAACAGCACCAGGATTGTGTATTTTTTTTTTTTATTAATAGCTGTGTATAAAAATTGACCTCGAATCATCATTACGGATGAAGCCATCACTTATTTAGCGCCAATCACTTCTTCACAGGGGGTGTGATTATAATAAAACAAGGTGGGGATTCAACCAGGGGATAGCGTCTGGATGTGTATCTGTCTGTGTGTGGTAAACAGACCCATGGTGTGTAATTAGTCGGTCGTAACACCGACACACTGTGGGCCGTGATCGACAAATCAAGTGTCCACTGTAAACATGTCGACTACGTCTTATTCCACAGACCGAACAAAGCCAGTGTGTGTGTGTGTCTAATCGAGGAATTTCAATTTGTGTGTGTGTATGAGCGTGTCTGTGTCAATCACCTCTTCAGGACAGAGCTCATGGGTGCAGCTCATGAAGTGGGTGCAGAGCAGAGGGAAGCAAATGGAGTAACGTGACTGAGACGGCAACTCCAAGCACTGCTGGAACATCTTCTCGAATGCCCGGCTGTAGAAACTGTGCAGAGGAGACGAGGGGAAAAAAGACATCAAGTTAAAAAACAGTATAAGGGAGAAAACACAAAAGATTGAGAGGAGAGAAGCAATAAAAAAGCAATAATAAAAAAATATAATAATAAATAAATAAATATATATATAAAATATATAGTATATATACAGTGTATGTATATAAGACGACAGACGAAATGATGCGAAAAGACAGGAATTACAGAGACAGACACTGAAAATTTAAGGGTAGGACGAACAAAATCAGAAAGAAAAGAGGCTGAAAGATAAAAAAAAAAAAGAAGAAGAAAGTAGTAAAAAACAAACAAAAAAAACAGGGTTAATAATACGAAAAAAAATCTAAGGAAAGGACAGAAATAAATAAAAAGAATGAGTCAGAGAGAATGACAGAAAAACAAGAAAAACCAGCAAGAGACTGAAACAGATAAAGGCAAAAACACAAAGAGAGAGAGAGAGAAATGATTCCAAGACATCAAAGAGAAAAAACAACAACATGGAAACAATGATTTAAAAACAACGAAATAAAAAGAGAACATGGAGTAAGGAAAGCCAGAAAGTGAGTGAAAGATAAAAATTGTGGGAATATGAGAACAAGTGGAAAACAAAATGAGGAAAAATAGTGAATGACGAAGAGCTGAGGAGAGAAGGAGCAACAAAGCGGACAATAAAGAAAAATAGGTACAAAAAGTTATAGGTGAGAGCAACAAAGATGGAGAGACAAAGACTTGAAGAAGAAAGGCAAAGAGAGAAAAGTCAAGAAAAAGGAAAGAAAGTAGGGATTGATGGAGAGACAGAAAGAATAAGAATTAGACAGAGGAGCTGAGGAAAAACAGGAAGGGACGAAGACGTCAATAACAGATAAGAGGATGAATAAAAAGGGATGAGTTCAAACAAGAAGAAAAAAAAAGATGGAAAAAAAAAACAGGGGAGTAAAATACGTGGCAAAGGAGAGAATCAGGGTGAAAGACCGGACACACAGTTTGAGGTTCCTGTGCTTCTGTTAAAGTGATATCTAATCAGTCTACACACACACACAAAGCAAAACGTCCAAACAGCTCCAAACACACTGTTGCCCCAGGCAACCACCGTCGGCATGTGGATTTTTTTTACAGAGTCCCGGGTGGGACGTTAAAAAAACAAAAAAACTCAGGACATGCTTGGACTGTACCAAAAAATGGACAGGTCTGACGTCTCCACCAGCATCTCCACTAGAGAGTCCACCATCTTGGTGTGGAAGATGATGGTGTTCATCATTTTACCCAGCTCGCGGTGGTCTGCGATACCCAGAGACGCCTTGGACACGCTGGTATAGGCCTGAAAACACACACACACACACACACACACACACACACACACACAGAGAGAATAAAAATATTTTTTTTAAATGACCTTGTTTCTGACAACCCAGCAAAAACACGAATGCATGTTTAAAAAAGAGACAGATGGAAAGCCGAGCCTGGCGAAGGAATGTGCGGTTTTTCCTGCGCGTGTAGCTCTGAGCAGGATTCTGGGAAATATTCACACAAATACGATACTGCTGAATCACAGCATGGCTGACCGACCGACCGGCTAATGGACACACACTCACATGGGATCGGGTGCATGAAACGCACACACTGTGCTTCACCGCGGGGCCGGCACACACGCTGCTTTGAAGTGAGAAACACGAGCATCATCTGGCTTACACTCAGCGCTGATCGAAATTTCTTAGGTTTGGAGTCTTTCTTTCTTTCGGTTCCAGACCAGCATCAGTGAAACAGACTCCGAGACCACAAGCATGCTCGCTGAGACAGGCACTTGTGGGACATGCGCACATCATAAACAGACTCAGATTTTTTTTTTTTTTTTTTAAAGGGGGGTTATTAAACCTTTATGAAAAGAGCGGAGAGAGAGAGAGAAGAGGCTTTCGCCCTCTTAGTCGGAGCAGGGGTGAAAAAGGATAGTCCCTAAAAAACCCTGAGGCTTATTTTTAGAGCTCTTTTTAGTTTCCTTTACAGACTACTGCTGCTGGCTTAATCAACCGTAGCAGAAAAACGGTAGAGCGGCTCTTGGAAAGACAAGAGAAACAAAGTGAACTGAGTGAACTCGGGTCGGTTTTACAACCACCTCGCACACTTCGCTTCGCTAAGAATGATAAACGCAAGGAAGGCTTTGAACCTAAGCGGGCGGCCGTCCCTAGGCTGCTTTCAAGAACGAGGCGAGCGCTGCCCAAAAAGGGCCTGGATGACTCCACGGCCTCGCTCCAAATCAAACACAGAAGACCGAGATCGACTGAATTGTCCGGGATAACCATGTGTGCGTGCTGGTGATTAGCGTGATATACTGGATAAATGATTATCAGCAGATGCCTACACACAATAGACCACACAATGCTGAAACCCCACGTTGATGAACAAAAGAGTCCTCCCGAGTAGCTCTTCGCAAAACACTTTGACTCAGTTTTTCCATGTGTGCGTGAAATACATGCATATGATCACTCGTCATGCAGATCGCCGCGTGAACCAGACTTTGTACGTCTTCCTGATTTATAAGGAAAATATCCGGAAATAATGTAGAAATCATGTTAAGGGGTGTGCAGAGTCATAAGCACTAATGTGTTAACACATGGCCTTAGCAGAAGTGCATTAAGCCAGTGGCCAGAAGATCTTATTCTATGTTCAAGTGTTTCTCGTCTATTTACCATGTGTTAGTCTCTCGTTTCTTCTTCAGTGACACTTTTTGACCAAACAATTGAGCGGTCTAAATTTCCTTCGCAGAGTGAGGTTGAAACCCTGCGCAGGACAGATGAGCTGCGGTGACGAACTGTACACCTTCCGGGCGGACGATGTCTGATGATCTGACTGCTTCCAAAAAAGTAGATTCTGCACTCCGTAACTAGAGAGATGTTTGAGAAATTATAATCCAGCTGCTATCTATACACACAGAGAGAGGCAGCTGGGATCCAACTCCGCAACCAACTATTTATCCATCTGTCTTCCTACCCGACACTCTGCATCAATCCATCTGTTCATGTATCCGTCTATCCAGCCACCTCACAATCAATCTAGCCACCCCCGTCCCTTGTCTAACCACCCAACCAACTACATAACCACCTAACTATCCATCTAACAATCTACGAACAAATCAATTTATCTACCTCGCTTACTATTCATCTGTTCTACCTACCAACCGATCCATCTAAACACACATCTACCCATCAATTTATCTATGCTCCAACCAACCCATCTCTCTAACCCACTACACATACAGGGTTTGGACAATGAAACTGAAACGTCTGGTTTTAGACCACAATAAATCATGAGTATGGTGTAGGGCCTCCTTTTGCAGCCAATGCAGCATCAATTCATCTTGGGAATGACAGATACAAGTCCTGCACAGTGGCCAGAGGGATTTTGAGCCATTCTTCTTGCAGAATAGTGGCCAGTCACTACGTGATGCTGGTGGAGGTAAACGTTTCCTTACTCGCTTCTCCAAAACACCCCAAAGTGGCTCAATAATATTTAGATCTGGTGACTGTGCAGGCCATGGGAGGTGTTCAACTTCACTTTCATGTTCATCAAACCACTCTGTCACCAGTCTTGCTGTGTGTATTGGTGCATTATTATCCTGATACACGGCACCGCCTTCAGGATACAATGTTTGAACCATTGGGTGCACATGGTCCTCCAGAATAGTCGGTAGTCCTTGGTAGTAACGCCCTCATCTAGCACAAGTATTGGGCCGAGGGAATGCCATGATATTGCAGCCCAAACCATCACTGATCCACCCTCATGCTTCACTCTGGGCATGCAACAGTCTGGGTGGTACTTCTTTGGGACTTCTCCACACCGCAACTCTCCCGGATGTGGGAAAGACAGTGAAGATGGACTCATCAGAACAATACATGTTTCACATTGTCCACAGCCCAAGATTTTCGCTGCTGGCATCAATGAAACCGACGTTTGGCATTGGCACGAGTGACCAAAAGTTTGGCTGCAGCAGCCCGGTCATGTACATTGACCCTGTGGAGCTCCCGACGAACAAATGTGCACCTCAACTCTCCTGTTTTGGTAGAAACAGGAGAGTTGAGGTGCACATTTAATTCTGCAGTGAGTTGGGCAGCTGTGGTTTTATGTTTTTTGGATACACTGCAGGTTATCACCCGGACATCCCAGCTTCCTCTTGCGTCCACAGTTACTCCTGTTGGATGTGGTTCGTCCTTCTTGGAGGTATGCTGACATTACCCTGGATACCGTGGCTCTTGAAACATCACAAAGACTTGCTGTCTTGGTGTGCACCAACAATTTGTCCCCTTTTGAACTCTGATATGTCACCCATAATGTTGTGTGCATTGCAATATTTTAAGCAAAACTGTGCTATTACTCTGCTAATTAAACCTTCACACTCTGCTCTTACTGGTGGAATGTGCAATGAAAAATATTTAGCCATAAAACCTCCAACACTAAATTGGCCAGTGTTTCAGTTTTCATTGTACAGGGATATTGTACAGGGGTTACATATCCATCCCACCCACCTATTTCAATGTCCTCCTTCCTTATATTAATTTTTCTACCTACACAGCTAAAAGTCTTTCCACTCATCTAAATACACATCTACCCATCTATCTACCCATTGAAGTCTCTATCTACCCATCCCCACTCATACTAGCAATCACACCTACATACTGAGTGATGAAGAATTAAAAAAAAAAAAAAAGCTCAAGGATTTATGAAGAACATGAAAAAAAAAGAAGTCTACAGTAATCTAAATAATGTTTTTGGCCAACATGTGTCTAGAATTCTGATGTTCTGCCTTTTTTTTCCCTGTAAAGCCACAAAAAGCGTGTTGTTATGACCAGATGTCATTAAAAGTGCGCACTCCTTTCTCACTAATTTTTCATATCTCAAATGTTGTGTTTTTTTTTTTTTTTTTTTTAAGTTTGTTGTGGGCTCTGATTAAAATATTTCATGTTGTGGTAATGCCTCCAACGCATACAGTCCGGTGGATGCTCGCCCGAAGTCTGACTTTTGGGAATGACCAACCACAGTAAGTAAACAAACAAACAGTTAATTAAAATGTAGACACATATGGTAGACATCTAAAGCAATCTAACAGGATGAAGCTGTTAGCACTAACAACATTTACGCAATGTGTGCATGCCTGTGCGTTTATTAATAAAATAAAATATACATTACAGGGCTGAATTATTATTGTTTGGCTACAGGTTTATTCTTTCCCTGTTTAATCAGAATTTCAGGGGGAAAAAGACCACAAACAAACCAAAAACCACTTTCATCTGTGCTTGATTTATTCCTCCTAATAGGAACTGTATAAACAGGAGATGATAAAGCACCAGTACTCAGCTTTAAGGTATTTCATTATGCTTGTTAGGGTCAAGAACTGAAACAAGTGCTCAGATTTAGTATTTGGATTAACTGTACTCAACAGGAGTCAAATGTACAACCATTAACCCAGATATATTCGTTAATTTTACAAAATGCAACACACAACAAATAAGGCTTAATAAATTACGCTTATTAAATAAACAGGATGTGACAACACTGTCTTTTCGGTGCCAGGTGTTGACTAATGCTGCCTGACGGAAGAGTCAGAGGGACAGAAGATACACCATTGGCATGCTTAAGGCTTGATTAATTATCTCTGATAGACGGTAGAGACACGGTATACACCAGCAGTAGTCAATTCCCAGAGCTTGAGAGATTATCAGAACTGATGAGGCTCACAGATACACACTATTATATTACAGATTAACACACCTAACCCCAGTAGTTAGGTCTAGGGCTACATTAGGTCTGTTCGATGGAGCCTTTGGTCGGGGGGAGAGTTGCTACCCCGATGTGGTGTTGAAAGGGGTCGGGTTACGTTCACTCTGCTTACCTGAAGTCGAAACCAATCCAGCCTCATGCCTCGGAAATCGAACACCTCTCCGTCCTCCACTGAAAGATACAGGAGAAACAAGAAATCTTTCTTTTAGTGAGTTTCGATGACTGGATAGTCAATAAGTAACCAGTCAGTCTTTTTCAGTCCAAGTTTCAGTCTAAGACACTGTGCTTCGATTACAGTTCCAGGACCAGAACATTTGTTTTATGTTTTTTGTACTTAATACTAAATTCTAATATACTAAATTTGCAAAACCAGTTCTAAAAGACTCTTATGAACATGTACTCTGCTGTGTCTTACGTGTCAAATAGTTCTTTCATTAAGTAAACTTACATTTACCGCATTTGGCAGGTGTCCTTATCCAGAGCGACTTACGTCTTTTTCTCATTATAGTCCCGGACATTCGAATGAGTTCAATTCAGGGAGCATGTTCGTAAGTCTGATTTGTTCTTAAGCCAGACTGAGTCTTATACGTTTTTGAGAGAAAAGTGAGTCTTATACATCTTTGATATGAATATACAATATAAAGCATACCAATTCACTTGACTAAATCTCTGTCCCCTTTCCCCACACCGCCATCATGTGGCCAAAAACTGTAAAAACGCATCAATCAAACAATCAACAAAACAAAAACAATCAACGTTGTCTCTGTGCCTTTAAATCGAGAAGGGAATCCCAGACCCATTTTGTCTCAGAGCTGTTTTACACTATATTGGACTGTGAACTGAACTGTTTTGTTAAGGATTTTCCGAAATTAGGGTTATTCACAATCGGGACAGCTTTATAGGACAACCATTTTCTATCATCGTGCTTACGGACTGATTCATTGAAACCAGTGAGACTGATCTATTTCTCCCACACCCCGACACGTACACACGTACAATATACCAGACATGTTCTACATTCACTAACACACTGAAAAATATTGTATAATATTGTATATACAGCGGAACCTCGGATTGCGAGTAACGCGATTTGCAAGAGTTCCGCAAGACGAGTAAAGATTTTTAATAAATGTTGACATGAAAAACGAGCAAGTCCTGGTTTACGAGTATCAAGTATCACTGAGTGTCATGTGATCATATCTGAGCCAATGATTTTTCTCGCTCTTGCGCTGCGGAATTGTGGGTAATCGTCTCCCCTGCTGGGTCTAAGTGCTCGGCTCTTACTGGTATGATCAAAATCTCCCTCTCTGTGTCAAATTACGCATAGGAGACACGCTGAAACAGACACGCACACACCGACACATCCTTTACTCGCCTTTACACCCCCCTCCCTGGCTTCACACACACACAGAAACACACTTTCTGCTTTACACAGAAAACTCTGTGATCTGTCGTGATTCTTTTCAAAGGTAACGTGCTGGTTCATTTGTTTTTTTTTTTACTTTACAGCAGTGATTCCATTAGTATGCGCTCATGCGAGTGTCATTAGAAAGATTTCTTTTTTTCCCCCAATGTTAAAACAGTGTTTCCGTTGTTGTAAAACTTAAAAAGCGAGGTGGGGTGAGGGAGGAGGAGTTTTACTGTGTAAGACGAGGCAAGGGAAGGGGCCAATTCCACACTCTCTCACACAAACACATATACACACATACATACACGGCGCCTGCGCACACAAACGGAAACACTTATCTGTTGGAATTTATTTTTACTTTTTTTAAAAGGTAAAGTATAGGTTAATTTGTTTTATTTTTACTTTATATATTGTATTAATTATTTTTATGTATTTATTTTTTTGGGCTGTGGAACAAATAACCTGAGTTTTTATTATTTCTTATGAGAAAAATTGATTTGGTTTATGAGTGTTTTGGAACACGAGCCCATTTCCTAAACGAATTATGCTCGTAATCCAAGGTTCCACTGTAATTGTAAATATTGGTATCTGGTGCACTGCAGGATCTATTTCTTCGTACAATTCATGCGAGTTACTTCCGTGGTTGAACTGGAAGTAGAACCGGAAATTGTGGAAATTGGTAACTCGAATGTTTGTAAATCGGGGACTACCTGTACATCTGAACAGTTGAGGGTTAAGGGCTTTGCTCAAATGCCCAACAGTGGCAAGTTGATTGAGCTGGGTTTTGAACCTGGGACCTTTTGATCAGTAGCCCAATGCCTTAATCGCTGAGCTATCCCTGACTCCACGTCTTTCTAATATCACAGTAAAAGGAACAGCCGATACACTCACAAGAAAGAAAACCTGAGCAGCAATTGGTTACCTGCTAATGTACACATGACGGTACACACTGATGTAGCATACAGACAAAGCAAAATCATGTCATAGTTTGGACATGTCCTCGATGTGCATGTGACAAATATTACGCTATTTATTGTAATGAGTGGGTTAGCTGTTTAAAACACACTAATGAGAACAATTATGAACCAGCACAACAAAAAAAGGCAGAAATTTCTTGAAAATCTACACAGTGTCAGTCTCTTTCTGGAAAGAAAATTAATCACCTTGTTTTACACTGAGTGAAGTCATTGTGTTCACAAAGGAAGACATGATGATGGACTCATCCTCTGGACACACAGAGAGGTTCTACAAAAGTCAGAGATAAACCAAGATTATAAAAGGAATTTATTTATATAACAAATTGCACTAAATCTTATGTCAAGCAACTTAAAAAAATAAAAATAAAAAAAAGAGTCAAAAGCAAAAGACAAACTGTTTGTCTCCATCTAGTGGTCATGTGATTTATGCCCTGAGCTCATGGAGACGGACAACTAATGTAGGTATAATTCCAGAGATCCCGATTGCACTAAATGCAGGAATATCAGAAAGAACATAATAATAATAAAAAATAATAATAATTTTATTTATGAACGGATTTAATCTGTCAGTGAACTACCATAATCAGTTTCGTCCTGATAGTACGATGCTTAAACATCAGCATTTTGCTTTATAACACTCCTACTGTTTAAACATGTGAAGTAATGGTGGACGCTTCCTCAAAATTATATGAAGGTATATTAAAATTGTATGAAATACAGGTACATCTCAATAAATTTTAATATCTAAATTAGTATATCATTGTAAAGTTGATTTATTCCAGTAATTCATTTCAAAAAGTGAAACTTACACACTGATATATACAGACCGTTATATTTCAAGTGTTTTTTATTTTTTTCATTTTATTGATGATTATGGCTTATAGCTTTTGAAAACCCAAAATTCAATATCTAAGAAAATTAGAATATTACTTAACAAAAAGTTCAATATTGGAGACTCATGGTGTGACACTAATTAACTCAAAGCACCTGCAGGTTCCAGGAGCCTTTAAATGGTTTCTCGGTCTTGTTAATCAGTAGGCTGGCTGTTCACAGAGCACATTAATGGAAAGTTGAATAGAAGAAAAAGAAATGTGGCAGAAAAAGGTGCACAAGCAACAGGGATAACCACAGCCTTGAGAGGATTGTGAAACAAAGTCCATGCAAGAATTTGGCGGAGATTCACAAGGAGTGGACTGCAGCTGGAGTTGGTGCTTCAAGAGCCTCCACGCACAGACGTATCCAGGACACGGACTACAACTGTCGCAATCCTTGTGTCAAGCCACTCTTGAACCAGAGACGTCAGCGGATTTCATAACACCTCAGCGGTGCCGCAGACTGATCGTCTCTCAAGTAATATTCCAATTTTCTGAGATACTGGCTTTTAGGTTTTTATTAGCTGTAAGCCATAATCATCAAAATGAAAAGAAATTAATACTTGACATATGTCAGTCTGTGTGTAATGAATCTATATAATATGTGAGTTACACTTTTTGAATTAAATTACTGAAAACAACTTTTCGATGAAATTCGAATTTATTGAGATGCACCTGTATTTATGAAAACTTTTCATACATACAACTATATGTGCAAATCTATGCTGAGTGACTCTCACCTGGACGAGCTCGTTGAGGACGACTGCATCGAAGCCGGAGAGATACTGCACGTAGTACCTCTGCATGACGGGGCCGTACTTCCTCACGTGGGCTCTCAGCTCCTCCATGTAGAAGATCAGCTCAGCAATGTGCCTAAGATTTTTAACAAACAGCATGATATTAGAAATAAACTTTTCAGCGGTAATAGGACAATACTGTATGTAATATAATGACTAAATTCATTTGTTGTTTTCTTTCGTTTGGTGTCTTTACTTGTCAATAAAGTCATCTGTGCTTTTCTTTTGGATGTTGTCGGCATGTCTGAGCAGCCAGATGATCTCATCCCGAGCGAATGAGAGAGCCATGAAGACAAAAAGGGCCTGAAGGAAATAAAGACGGCAATTTTTAAAAAATAATTATTTGTAAGTGTTGCTATGTGGGCATGCACAGACTCGTATTACTCGTAATGGGAAAAAAAAAGGAAGAAAAAAAAAAGAGCAAAGGGTTCAGAGGTCACCTTCGGGCCGAGCAGGCCTGGCTGGTCTGCGAGCACAGTGGCTAGTTCCTTCAGTGCAGAACGCAGGAATTTACGCCTCTCCCTGTGCATCGAGCCTCTGGACAGAGCAGAAACATTCGAGTTCAGGAAGAAAAATAAAACAAACAGAATGATGATGTTTACTGGAGCCTGATGGAGCATGCTAGTGTGTGTTTGTTTTTTTTGAGAATGTTTGCTGAATTGAAAATACTGAAGGGCTGATGGAAAATGCTGATGTTTCCTGATGTCTGATGGAGAATGCTGGTGTTTGTTGGGGTCTGGTCACGGATGTTAGCATTTACTGGGGCCCCGTTGGAATTTGAAAAAAAAAATTTTTTTTTGGGGGGGTTGAAGAAGGACGAAAATTATTGATTTCAGTGTACTGATGGAGAACTAATGGAAAACGCTGGTGTTTGCTGGGGTTCCGATTAAGAATATGTTTCTCCGGGCCTGATCGAGAAGTGTTTGTGACCGAGAAGAGTTCCGATGGAGAATGCTGGCGTTTGTTCTGGTTCCGACTGAGAATGCTAGTGAATGTGAGTGTATGTTAGATGCTGGAGTTTGCTTTGCATTTCTTGGTGTTTGATGGAGAATGTTGATTAACCATGGAGATTTTTAGTATTTGCTCTGTTTTGGAGTTTATATATTTAGAAATGTAAATGCACATACGCGTGTGACAGCGCTGATTCTTTACATTCACGGATGTCGTTGACGCGCTTGTTGTATCTGTGACAGAAACAGATGGGAGAGAAAAGAAGAAAACAAAACAAAAGCAAATCAATCCACTGAAGATTTTTTATAATTAATTATATTATAATGATAATACAGGGAAAATACTATGAAAGAGACGACGCTGACCCGCGGAGGTTGACGAACAGGTCCTCGGCGGCTTTGTGGATGTGAAAGACCTCGTCTCTGAACAGGCAGAGACAGGAGCTGCTCTGTAGGGCCAGCTTCCACAGACTGAGGGCGGTGGGATCGCTGTTCAGAGCCGCGTGGCACAGGATGAACCCAACTACACGCAAACATAATTACACAGATATTCTTTAAGAGAAGTCAGTAGCTCAGTTTCACGAAGACAGAATATCATTTGGAGGGAAAAATATCTACAGAGAAACTGCAGGGAAAGGAAACTAAAAGTGAGTCGTGTATGTGGAGAATGTAACATGGTATGCAGTTTGACCAGAATCACAGCATTATTAAAAAGAAAAAAGAAAAAAAAGAAAGAAAAAAAAAAACAATAAATAAATAAATAAATAACAAAAGAGACAAACTTACACACTATCCACTTCTCCATAGTGTCTAACGACAGGTATTCACATGGCATCTGGAAAACAGGAAACGGCTCTGTTAATTGCAGGAATTGGACACGCTAATCCAGCAGACGCACTGACTGATTCAGTCATTTACGCCGTTTTAGAAAGAAATATTAAGTATTCATCTGGTAAAAAAGTGTTACAATCTTTTTGTTTATCAGAATTATTAATAATTCCAAACACCTGGCTATTTGTTCATTACAGCAAAACACTAACATTTTATTCAAGCATCTCAGCTTTTCCCCTAAACTGAGCCTCTGCACTAGAGCCTACTGGAAACTACTCTTTGATCTAGAAGTGCTCATGAATTGTGCCGGACCTGGATCTTTTCAAGTAGCTACTGGAAGGTCGTGCCACTCTATATCAGACAACGTCGATAAAACACAAAGCATCACTTCCAGGACCTTCGACAGCACCCTAAAACGTGTTGTGGACTCAAAGTGAGATAGAAATGGACTCCAAAGACCTAAAATGTGCAGCAGACATTTTCCAGTTTCCAGTTTACATAAACATTACTGTCAGCAGCCTAGACAACCTGAAGCTCAAATTTAGTTGATATTCATTCTGCGGGAGTTTTTCAGTACACCACAGTCGCACGGAGTTAAACTTAATGAAAACATTTACAAATTGTTCTGTATATACTGTCTAACGTTAGCTAGAACGATAGTGATAAAACTGCTCGAAAATATCACATACAGATGACCAAAAGGAATATAATAGTAATTCAAAATTCTTAGCATGACCGTATGAGAAGCCAGTCTTACTGTACATCTTCCTGCTAATACATAAAACAAATCTATAAGCATAAAATGGTAAGAAACAGAAAACTACAGCTGAAGACTTTTAATATAACCTTAAATCGGAGAATATTTCTCACTCACACATGGTTATAAAGTCACGTAAGAACTTCTGACCAACCGTATCAGACTGCGCTGGGTTGAGCATGGTGCTCGGGGCGCTGATGAGACTCAGGAGCTGAGCGTTTCTCCATTGGTCGGCCGACAGATTACGGCGTGGGTAGACCATTTGCAAGGAGATCAGCGCATCCGAAAGGGACTGTAGAGGAGGCAAGGTTAGTGACCATTCTAAATATTCATACGACACATGGATCCATGGCACAGTTTGTACCATCAAAGACAAAAAGAAAGTGACGCAATGTACAGTACAGTATAGCGATGCACAAACATAAAGGCATCACACAAACAAAAACAAACAAACAAAAAAAACTGCAATTCTCATCATGGGTATGAGGATCCCATTAATTACACTTCTGATGCACTTGCAATGTCTGAACACCAGAGGTCTCAACCTGCACAATTCAGAGTTGTATTATACAGGTTGTCCACAAAAAAAAAAAAAAAAAAAATTTTAAATATGAACATCTGAATAACTAGGCCTAGGCAAACAAAATTAAAAAGGCTTCGTGCTGAAAGATAAAAGATTCATTTATCAAAAATTCAATATTTTCAAACTGATAAAGCTTTACAAATGTCACGTACATGTGGTGGCCAAGAATGAGCCTTTTAGGCAGATTTGGAGCTTTAAGTGTCTAAAAATGTTTAAAGGTCACAGGGACTGCTCCAAAGCATTATATTTCAATCAATCATTTTTCCTGAGTCAGAGGCTTTGATTGTTTAATAAAATGCATGGAAGAATTTATAAATGTATTTATTTATGTTTAAGAGCTGGTGACCTTGTAAGTCCATTCTGTTTACAATATTAAACTGTATCGTTTTTATTTATTTTATTTTAATGAGAAAGAAAAAATTTATTGTTTTGCATTCATTCTCATTCAGAAATAAAAAAGGAGTCTTTTCAATAATTTTTTTTTCTTTAAATAGTTTTTTTTTCTGAAGCTTCTGAGATCCTAAAGTAATCCAATTGTTTTGTTTTTTTGTTTGTTTGTTTGCGGAAAATGTACAAAATCACTGCAAGCTAATAATACTTTACTCGACAGCACTAGAGCAGGTTAACATAACCTGAATGAATCAACTCGTGTGAAATTTCACCTTTCCATGGGGAACAAACTCCTCCATCATTTTCTTCAAAGGATTCTCGTAGTCCACTATCATCTGTCCGAGACGAGGATATTCTCGATCGCTGTGAAAAAAAAACAAAAAAAAAACAAAAACAGCACCAGTTACAACAGTAACCAATTGATTTTATCTGAAGTTTGGCTCTCTGAGTGGCTGTAAGATCAAATACCAGCCAAGTCACAACCCAAGACCAGTTGCTATATCATTATACTCTGTTATTATCAGAGGTGGAGAGTAATGAATTACATTTACTCGCGTTACTGTAATTGAGCAGTTTTTTTGTGTACTTATACTTTTTAAAGTAGTTTTTAAAATCTGTAATTTTACTTTTACTTAAGTATGTTTTGTTTGAAGTATTGTATTTAGCTACATTTTAAATCATATTTGCTACTGAGTAAAAAATAAATAAACGAAAAATAAAAAACAATAATGCGACAGGGAAGGAATTTTTTTAATTTTTTTAATCGCACCCGGAAACCACTGCACTGATTGATTGATGGGTGGGAGAACAAACACATTAAACTCACAAGAACGATGCAGACGGACAAAATAGATGCCAGTGATGCAGACCCAGCTGAAAGCGAAATGCCATCAAATTCTTATAAAGCAAACCACTGGCCACATTTAAGCGACCACTTTGATTTCAAGCACAAGAAAGGCAACAGCTTTATTATGCAAAGGTGTTCCGTCAATTAAAAACTATTTGAGATTTATACCCGCTTGTCTTTTTTGAACTACACTAGAATCCCCAATCCCACCCCCGCTGTTAAAAAAATAAAAAAATTAAAAAAATGTAACTCTGTAACTTTTACTCTGAGTACATTTTAATGAGTTACTTTTTACTTGAGTAGATTTTTAGACTGGTAACTTTACTTGTACTTCAGTACAATTTCACTCAAGTAACAGTTCTTTTAATCCTTCCACCTCTGGTTATTGTTAGTAACATTCAAATTAGCGTTTCTCTCTCTCACCTGCACCATCCCACTATTCTGCTCGCTAGACCAGAGTCACACTTTTTATATCATGTTAAACACTGCGTTTGGCTGTACCTCGCTCCGTGTGTCATCTCGTGCGCGTAGTTGTAGAGGCCGATGATCGCTTTGCGCTCTTCGATCCGAGACAGAAGGATCATAAGTGTAGTGTAGGTCACAACGAGGTCGAGGTAGTTCCTCGTGAGGTCAAAATTTACAGTCTGGAAAAGGATTTATTACATTTAATATGGTGACTTGTATAACTAACCTGCAGCTAAACCTTTTCATAATACAGGGTGTCCCAAAACATTTGACATCATTTTGCTTTCTAACAACATAGCCAATTACCGAAAGTGAATGTGTTGGAGCTGGACTACCGGCTGTGTGTCATGTCATGGGCAGAGCGCATATTGAACATTTGTGAAGCTTTTATAAAATCTATATCCATTTGAATATGTTGTTGGAATTTTGATATGTAAATCATTCATTTTTCAACATGAAGCCTATTTAATTATTTCGTTTGCCTAGGACATGTAGTTACTTCATGTTTCAAATGATGGGACACCCTGTACATTATCATTTCTAAAGCAACAGACTTATACTCTGCATCTAAGGAAGGAGTATACAATGCCAGTGCTTTAAAATCAGACATCCTGTCACCTGGTAAAAAATAATTTTAGGTAAAAGAAAAACCCTGAAAACCCCCATCTAGATCCTTCCTGTTAATGCACAGCTATGTTTACAAGTTACAAATGTAAGTAATTTAATCGCTTTCTGTTTACATTAACTGTAACTACAAATTTAGTGAATCTAAAAGCAATTTCGAGCCTAATTCCCGGTTGTAACAATAACTATCAAATAGTTTATAACCATCATCCAGCTTAACTTAGTCATGTTTTATTCCCTGTGTAACAGACCAACATATTTCCAGCAGCCCTGCTCCCTCATGAGAGAGTCTCATATCTCTTCTGCCACAAAAAGCGCAGATGCCGTGACCTGAGATACATTTTTCCAACTTACAATATCAAAGAAAACTTGGCAGGCATCGACCGTGTTGAGCAGTTCACACACATGGTCCTGCAGAAGAAGAGGGGGGGGGAGAAGTACATGTAAATGCAGATTACAGAGATGTGTCAAGTCATGCCCAAAGAGAGAGAGAGAGAAAAAAAACACTAATTTAAAGAGAGTTTGAGTCGCCTACCTTAAATTCCATAACATCCACAAACGTGAAGTAATATAAAGCGAGATTCTTTAGTATTTCTGACTTTTCTTTTTGGAGCTGTGCCAGCTGTTGCTGTAATGATAAAGGGGAAAAAAGAGCACAATGTTGACACAAAAAAAAAACACAAACAGACAAACAGATTTCTATAAACATTTCCATTATAAAGTCAGAGGAGTTCAGTCGGACTCTTCAGCAGGGTTCGTAATGTGGTGGGTCTTAAATCCGACCGCTTTTTATACCCAGTGAACAAGGGCTACTATTATTATTTTTAATTTATTTAAACAGATAAACTTTTTTTTTTCTTCACAGTTCACAGTATTATCACAATACAATATCTGAGCATCTGATCAATAGACTGTTGTTTAAATCTTGTATCTAAATCCAGGTTTAAAGGATTTCCTTCCTTGACAAGGTGTTGCTTCAAAAGCATCCCTGGATCACAAATATCTCCTCACTGACGATATTTAAGAATATCGACAATGTTGTTATGATGACTGCGCATCATAATATGACACTTTTCCTTACAGATCGGTTCAAGGCCTAAGCAACGTGAAAGTTCAATTCTGAACTGTTGCACTGGTTAAGAAATAATTTATGAAGCACTGTGTAATAATTCGGCGTGTAATAACAGTCTTGTCTCGCAACGGGTTTATGATCCAAAACTTTTGGATTACAGTCGACTCCCCACAAAGTTGTGGTTCAGAGTTTGTGGCCTAATTCGTACGTGGATTTTTCTCTTTAGAACCTAATAATTGTTCGCAAATTTTTTATGACTTTTTTTTTCCCGTGCCAATGTTTGTTTTTTCATGCATTTTAACCCTAAATTATCAAGCACAATATAATTTACTGATTTCGTAACATAAATATTAATGGAAATTCAGCAAAATTTTCCATATTAAAGATAATACTTTATACATTTTTAGTTTTGTAGAGAGAACACAAAGAAAATGAGGTGGATTATTATCGTATTTACCTTACACTACTTACCAAAGAAAACTTGCATGAATTACAGTACATATAGAGAGGCAACCTCGGTATTTTACATTCTAGCATTGCAAGAGACACAGCAATACAGAAGTGTAAAGTATATGGGTTTACCTTTTACATTCTTTTATTTATTTATTTTTTTAAGTAATTAAGCTGAGTTTGAAATAAAATTAAGTGTTTTGGGAGAATATTTAGAGTTTAAACTATAGAAATAGACATTTTTGACCTTAGCCAAAATTTGCGTTTTTTCACAATTCGCAGACGCTCTAGAAACGTAACCGCCACAAATTTCGGGGGTTGACAGTATGTTGAACAAAATAATGTTTTTAAAATTTTAAATTAAAAAAACATACGCACAATTGCTGCAACTTATTATTGCAAACAACAAACAAATTGCACTACAGGTGATTACGTTTTAAAGTAATAAAAAAATGTATGCATAAATCCTCTAAAATAAACTGATCAAGTGAATAAAAAAAGTCTTTATCCTGGAAATGATGATTTGAACTACAACTCCAAAGGCGATTAAAAAATTCTTGACCTTGTTCTTAGTCATTGTAATCGAGGTTGCGACTGCATACCGTCTACTAGTCAGTGTATTTTATATCTAGTTGGTCTATCAGTCACTTCAAGCAGTATGTACAGAGGATTTCCATCATGCCTATGATGCAGACTCTCTATGAAACACCACCATCACGTGACTAATTAACCCAAATGAGAGATTACACCCAAGATTCGTATGATTACACTTTTTTTTTTTTTTTTTTTGCACTGCGACGTACCCTGTCCTGATGCATCGCTACATTCCTGATAATAATACTGTGAACTGTGAAGTAAAATACACTTTCCACTGTTTTTGGCAACTGCTCTTGGCAGCATAGAATTGAATTTGAATGAAACACTTCCAATAAAATTATCTATGAATTGACTAACAAATTAATTTTAGATCTATATCTTATAATGCATCTTCATTTCTACCTACAGGTTGACTAAAAATGTCAGGAACCAAAGTGAATGAAACTATACATGCTTATTAATTTCTTATTTACAGCCTAAGCCCTATATGTTCACCCATGTTTACGGATTTTTCTTTCTCTGGATTTTGCTTAGCATATTCCCATTGGTTCCTGACTTTTCAGACACCCTGTACAAAGAAAGAACGCCATATATAGTGTGTACCTTCATTGCTTATAAGCAGTGACTTTAAATCTTGTGCTGTGGTTTCAAAATCCGGAACTGTGCGAGTGTCTGAACCCTGCATCGAGTCTGAACATGCATTAAGCCTTCCTAGCTTAAAGCTCAGCTTCCTTACAATTACTAGAGACTTCACAGAAAGTATGCATTGCAAAAGACTCACACCCAAATGCTAGGGGAAAAATGCTGGTGATATGGGTTTAATGTAAAAATTATACCACAGCGTTTGTGAATTAAAACTCACTTGTGGTTTAGGAACTGAACCAGCGGCTCAGATAATATTTCTGGTTCTGATCCAAATAAGGGGTTTTATAATAATGCGCATTAGGTCTTTAGTAACAACTTCTGTAATAAAATGATTAAAATGGTAAAGGAGATTGAAATGCAAAATTTATGGAAGACGTTTCCACTTTCAGTAACGCTCAAAAAAAGTTTTTCAGACAGATGAGTTCAAGCTTCATGGTTACTTGATTAAATAAAAAAAATCTAAATAATATAATAATAAAATAAAAAGCTGCAGTTGTTACTTGGTAAGAAAATGTCTGGCTTTAGGAACATACTTTCTTTTAGAAACAGCAAGATTAAAAGTTACCCGAGTTAAATAAAATGAATTTGATTATTAATAAATGAAATCTTGTAAAATAAATAAATAAATAAATAAATAAATAAATAAATAAATGTCTGTGGTATACGGGGAATAAAACACTTCAGGATGATCTGTTTCAGGAACATACTCATCACTGTAACCCCAGTTGCTGATTATTTTCCTGTAACAACATGCCCTATGAGTGTTTTATTCCTTACCAATAATAATAAAAAATGTTCCTTGGAGTGACTGGCACACCAATCACACACACGCATCCTATACTGTGATCTGTGAGTATAATATCTGCTTTCTAAAGTCTTGTGCAATGCAAACCAGCTCCAAAGTCATGTTAGTAACAGACTCGCAGTAATCTTATAGTCGTATGAATTATAATAAGCTTCTTTTATACTTTAACATATAAAAGTAGTATGTTTTTATAATATTTATATGTAGTACTTATACTAGTATTTATAATGTGAAAACTGTCTCAAAAAAAAAAAAAAGTGAAGGTATCCCCTTACTAGCCATAACCGCTAATGCATACTGCAACATGTAATCAATACTAGTGAACACTTTACTACTAACCAGTACAGTGTTTACTAATACATCACAACCGTCACCGTTATCATTTGTTACTCCTTACAAATCTATTAATATGCCACACAGCATTTTAACTGTGATGTTAAACATCCCCGTGTATGATACGGGAAAACAGCAAGGATGGAGAGAGAACAAGACAAAACATAATAATAATAATAATAATGAAAAGTGAAAATTTTCATTATCATGTGCAAATAAAGGACACTGTATTAAAGCATTACTAGTAAAATAATTTAGTAATCATTACAAAAAGCTCTACATGAAATGCAAAACAGAATTCAAGTGATGAAAAAATTTATGAAATTTATACATTATAAATACAAAAAAATTATTCAATTATCATTGATACAAATAATAATTAACATGTAATACATTTAAAATAAATGGTTCTTTTAATATTAAATGATAAAGTAAATAATTATAATTAATAATAATAATAATAATAATAATAATAAATAAATAAAGGGAACCCTAGTGATAAAATTATGCAAAATTAAAAAAAGGTTTTTTTTTTTTTATTATTATAACAAAGTTGTAATTTTAAACCGTAAATCGGTAAGTAATTAGTTAATTACCGAAGTACATTTAAAATAGTGTTAAAAAAAATAATTTTAAACAAAAATTTAACTAATGAATGTTAACTCAATGACTTCAAAATAGTACAATTAATATTTAATTTAATAAAATTAATTAAAACAAACATTTAAAACATTCAGTTTTGATGGAAAGTTTCCAATTAATTCCAAAATCTCACCATCCTTGTTATTCACCGTGAAGTGTGTGTCTATTTCGGTGTGTACACACCCTTACCCTGGCCCTGACCCGTATGTATGTTGGGGTTGAGTTAATGGACAAAAAACCTCTATAGCAAGCAAAGACCCATGCAGTTACAAAACTGAGGAACCTCAGAACACTTTGACCTCTAATCATTCAACTTTTTTTTTTTTCAGATTTATGATGACAGATTTATGATTCTGGGAAACTGAATTAAAAAAATGAACATTACTCTTAAATAAAAATTTTCTTGTTATGGGAATAGGAAGTGTTCTTTTTGCATATGGACAATAAAGTTCTCATGATCTTTACTTGACATTTCTCGGCATTCAGGACACGCACGAAAGACGACGACATGCAGATAAACATCAGCGAGGCGACAGGTATGGGCTGTTCGGCTCGATGAAAATCTTTCTTTCCTGACTCATGATCTTGAGTCCTGCAGAATCCTCATTTATTTTTAAATTCGTCTGAACGATTAGAGTTGCCCGAGTTGTTGTCATGGCAACAAAATGGCCATGTCCTTAGATCTGTATGATGCTGGATGCTCGGTTCCAAACCAGCATGTAGGAGAGAGGAGAAATCTTCTAGCTTTAAAGCTCTTTCATGCACATCCTCAAACTGCTAATGTCCTCTTTTAGGAGAACACCAGGGACTTTGTGTGTATGAGGAGGACCAGATTCTACTAGAGACAATTATGATGTATGAATCTTTTTTGCATTTTGTACAGTCGTAAAAGATTGGACAGATTTTTTGGGGGGCTCTGGAATCTCAGATTAAAACACCAGCTCTGCTCAAGCACTAGCAACACTGTTGCCACTTTGAACATCCAAATCCAAATAAAAAAATAATTATTAAATAAAAAAAAATTTATATTATTCTGAGGTTCCTTCAGTCCAGTTGCGAGACTCTACACAGATGTGAGTACAACAGAAAAAGGTTAAGACTACATAAAAATGTGTGTGAGCTCTAAACAAAGCAAACGGGCTCCAAACTTACCAAAAGAACAATCCAGAAAATAGCCGTGTTAAGCATGCAAACAAATGCACAAAAAACAAAAAAGACACACAAAAAGAAAGAGACATATATAAACAAACACAAAAATCAAACACAAAAAACAAACACGACATGTCTCGACATTGGTTTAAGAAGCAGTTAAACATCTTGGACGTTAAATGAGAGGAGAGAGATAAGCTATGAGAGCAGCATCTGAAAAAACTACAACAAACTTTCTTTTAAATAAAACAATAATGGTTATTAGAGAAACAAACAAAAAAACACAATACACAAGTACACAACATACACGCTGTAAATACACAGAGCTTCAAAACACAAAGGAGCCCACACAAAATGTCCATCTAAATCGATTGAATTGAAACCTGGCACTATTGTTGTGTAGTGAAATGGTTAGTGGAGTATTACTTATGACTGGAGATCACACTGACTAACTAACACACACACACGCACGCACGCACGCACGCACGCACGCACAGATAATGACAAAAACGCTGCTTTCTGCTGGAATGTGAGCTGACAGAATTGCGTGGTTGTGTGTTCCACCCACATTCCTTTTCAACACACACACACACACACACACACACACACACACACACACACACACACACACACACACACACACACACACACAACTGGGGCAGACAAAGTAGGCCTCACTGATCAGCTTGAGTACGATCTGTGCTATAACCATACACTCATCCTTTTTTTTTTTTTTTATTATAACACGGATATTACATGTCAACAAAATTATTTATTTGTTAAGTTTTTTTTTTTTTTTTGATATCATGATGGAATTGTCTAACACACTTAACTGTAAAATGTGTCTGAGAGCTTGTGTATGCGTGAGAGGGCAGGTAGCGCTTCCCTCAGAGTGTTTGAGGAAAATTAAAAGCTATTTGTAAGTGAAAAATGTAAGCGATTAATGTTTTGGACTTGATCTTCCATCAAATAATAGGGGTTTAGGTTTTAGGGTTTCTCAGAAAACCACTTGCGTTATTTTGATAAAAGCAGCGGATTATAGATGTAGAGCTGTGCAGATTTACATTTCAACCCAGTTCCATAAGTTTACTGTTAATATTTCCATGACGAGCAGCTAGTGAAAATTACGGGATGAATTTAATGTTAATAATGACGTATAATCTTGGATTGATGATGGGCTGAAAAACAGAAGACACAATTTATTGTGAAAAACACCACATCTGGATAAAGCGTGAGAAGCTCCACCTGCAAAATGACTGCCCCACATGTGATGTTAATAACAATTCACACAACAATTCACAACTGTTATCAGCATCAGCACATAAACAGACATGGTAAGGTTTTCCTCTAGTTAGCGCTCAGAGTCTTACGTTATTGTTGCGGGTTTCCACGGCTGGGAACTTTCTCACGATAAATTTGACGGCTGACTCGAGGTTTTTGTCGATCAGGTACGAGGGCTTGGCTTTGGGATCCCCGCATGCCTGGAAAAAAAAGAAGCATAGGAGAAGACAGAAATATTCAAAACCCTACTGCTTCAAATGGACTGTCTGTGAAAGTATGTGACAGTGAGGTGCAATGATCAGATACACAACAGGAACAACGGTTAGACACGAGTGAGAGGACGAGGAGGCTGAAGTGCAGGGATTTGGCCACAGCAAAAAAAATGCAATGTAACACAAAGAGAGAGGAAGAAAGAGAGAGAGAGACAGACAGAGACAGAGAGAGAGAGATGTGAAACAGAGGTGGAGTCAGGTCACAGAGAGAGGTAGTCAAATGCCATTTATGGACAGATTAAAGGAAGTACAGCACAAACTGGAAAGAGTTCTTGGATCAGATGGTGTCCGTAACAGACAGGGTCGGTGGCAGGGTGCAAAGCAATGCGTGTCGGGCATAGAGAAAAGACCACTGGTCATCGAGCCGAAAGATCCGTGCACAGGGAGACAGTCAGGCACGGGTGGGAGCTGTCAGTTGCAGGACGTGGATGGGAAAGGTTCGGGTGCAGAGCAGAGGGAGTCAGTCACAGATCAGAGCGAGCTGAGCACAGGGAAGATAGCAGAGTGAAGGGAGTCGGGTTTAGACCTGAGGGTGTCAGGTTCAGATCAGAGGTCGTAGAGCAGAGAACACTGGTCATTAAGGGGAGGGGCCAGGGCATCCGGCAAAGGAGAGGGGTTCAGGCACAGACGAGTCCGTCTCAAAGCAGAGGAAGCCAAGCATAGAAAAGTTGATCATAGCCCGAAGGGAGTCTAGCACTAGGGGAGAGAAGAGGGATTCGACTGCAGAGCAGAGGGAGCTGGGCATAGGGGATTCGGTCGAGGGGCAGCGGGAGCTGGGCACAGGGGATTCGGTCGAGGGGCAGCGGGAGCTGGGCATAGGGGATTCGGTCGAGGGGCAGCGGGAGCTGGGCATAGGGGATTCGGTCGAGGGGCAGCGGGAGCTGGGCACAGGGGATTCGGTCGAGGGGCAGCGGGAGCTGGGCACAGGGGATTCGGTCGAGGGGCAGCGGGAGCTGGGCACAGAGCAATGAGCAAAGTGGTCGGGAACATTGGAGCCAGTTGCAGAGCAGAAATAGGAGTTGGTCGCATAGCAGAGCAGAGAGTGCCAGGCATAGGAGAGTTGGTCACAGAGCCAGGCAAAAAGGACAGGGAGTCCAGCATAGTCGGTTGCATTTCAGAGAGAGTCAGTTGCAGAGCAGAAGGAGTCGGGCACATGGAAGTTGGTTGCAAAGCAGAGAGAAAAGGGGTCAGGGTCCTGGGAGTCAGTGGAAGACCAAGAAGAGCATGGCATATGGCAGAGGGAGTTGGGTGCAGAGCAGAGCGAGACATTGACACAGTGGTGATGGTCGAGGACAAATTAAAAGGGAGGGGTAGACAGGGATCAGAAAGCCGAGCCAGAGTCACGTTTGAAGGAGTGGCAAATGCATCAGTGAAAGTTGGAGAAACTTAGCTTTGTTTTAAGAGGGTTGCACATGAACCAGAGACCAGATTATCGTTGAAAGAATACAGAGTCAGAGACAGATTACAGAGTTGTGGACAGAACACAGAGAGTTGGGTACAGCCTAGAAGTTTAGAAAGCATCAGGCACAAATAAGAAAGGCACCAAATTTGAGTAGCAAAAGCCCAAAGGGATTAGAGAGAAACGTGACACAAGCAATGTTAGAAAGTCGGAAGGAAGATGAGTGAGCCGAAAGCGGGATGAAAAAATAGATATGTACAAAACGAGAAAAATAAGAGATAGATTATTAATATAAGACAGGGTGGCAAGTTCCAAAACAAACTTGACTGTTACAAGACAGATTATAAACTGATTAGAGATTTGGGGCTGGGATTAGATTGGGATGCTAGCGAACTGATTTGAAAGCTAAGGGACGGATTAAGAATTTAAGATTAGAAAATTTACTCAGATTATAGTGGTGAGAAGCAGAGTAGAAAGTTAAAATACAGATTAGAGGATTAAAATTATGATGTTACGTGACGAGTTGAAACTGATTAGAGAGTCAAGGGACAAGTTGAAAAGAGACGGATCAGAAATCTATGAGGTCAGATTAGAAAGTGTTGGAGAATTTAGAATTTAGAGACGGATTAGTAAGAGAGAGAGAGAGAGAAAAATTATGAAAACGAGAAAGCAGGAGGTGTTTAGGAGGGGTGCTGCTCTGTAAGTGATGGGCATCTTACAGAGATGCAGCGCTTGCAACAGATCAGTGTGTACGTGTATGTGTTTGTGCACGTTATGGTCACATGACATCAGCACGACATTAGCACATGCACCTGCCGGTGAGACGCGTTTGCACAGAACAGCCCTCGCGCAGGAAGGAGATGCGGTACGACCCCCCAGGGTGCGTTCACATGCGGCTACTCGCCCTCAGTCCACACCAAGCCGCACGCTCGAGTGAACAGGAAAAAAAAACAAAAACAAAAGAAGATGCGCTCGGACTAAACACCCTCCCAGACAATCAATCATTTCATCGTCCAGTCCTCTGTCTTTACACTTTAAATGTTTTTACCCCTAAACACAAAAGCACCTGCCATGTCATAGCCTTTAGTGAGAAGCTGTGGCTGTTAGACTGATGCAGATTAAGCCAAAACCATTTAGATGCACTGACAAATAAATGAAAAAAAAAATTCAAAGAAATAAAGCCATGCAGTTGATATCTTTAAATAAGAAAATTAATAAATTACAAGCATGTGCTTACATATCGGGATAATTATACACCCTTTACTTTTTCGACAGCTCCTTAGAGCCAGTATGTACTGTAAATGCTTAATTTTCTCAAAATATATCACAATGTTCGTAATTCTCAGAAGTCACTATATCATTAACGATTATTGATATTATATTGTAAATTCAAATCACACCCCCCCCTAAAATTTACACTTGTATTGCAATGTTGAAATGTCGTAATGACATAACGCGTCTTAATCTACATGATGTAACTTGTCATTTTAATGAAGTATCTTAATGACAGAACGCCATAGCATCACTGTATTGACATAAGATCTCGTTTTCATGACCTAATACGTCATCCTACTTACATAATGCTGTGACTGCATAGCACGGCATCCTAATTAAACAGGTCTTGGTAATGACCTTACGTGTCACGGTTATGACATATGCTAATGACATGACCCTGTCTTAATGGTATACCGTCATTGTAACAATGTCATATAAACGACATAACGTTGTAATGACTTAATGACTTGTCATGAAATCAGAACACGCTGCCTTAATGCCGTACCCTCATCTTAAATGACATGTTATCATAGTGAGATAACACCTTAAGGACATATGTCCTCATACTGACGAAGAATTGCAATGAAATGACGTCATCGTAATGACATGGTGTCTAAATGATGACATCTTAGTAGTGACGCAAGAAGTCATCGATTATATAATACTGTAATAAATCAGGGATTCGTTATGACCTCTCGTGTCGCAGTAATGACGTCTCTGAATGACAATGTCTTACGGTCATTGTAATTATGTTATCCTACTGACATAACCCTGTAATGACTTAACATGTCTTCATGATGTCAGAACACGCTGTAAGGACATATCGTGATGACGGGGTTCTCTTTATGGCATAAAATGTCATTGTAATGACTTAATGTTTTAATGGCAAACATGACACTAGGTCTTAATGAAATTACACGACGGCAAAGCGCTTTAGTAACATGTCATGTTAATGTCACGAACCTCAGTCACTCACTACCACAACTAATCTCACTTCCATTTTGTCCTCAGTTTTTTTTTTTTTTTTTGTCCACCAACTTGCTTCCTGATTGGTTGAGCAGTTAAGAAATGACCGACTTGTTTATTAGCACATGCCTGGAATACACAGCAGAATACATTTTGATGCAATGATGAAAAAATCGGCAACGTAAAAAAAAAAAAAAAACATGAATGAAAGACGAGTTAAATCATGATATGCAACAAACAGAAACAAAAACAAAAAAAGCCATCTATCTGAGGTGCAGTTTGGGAACAAGAGAGCCGTGTGTCTGTGTGTTGCATACGGAACGAGAGAGAGAGAGAGAGAGAGAGAGAAAGGTTATGGGACATGAGGCTGGCAGGAAAGCAGGGAAAGGGTTAGGGAGACGGAACGGAGAGAGAGAGCGAGGGAACGAGATTTTAGAAGGGGGAGGAAGGTGGAAAAGCTGTGCAAACCTTCCAAACTTGTCCTTGCTGGGGGGGAAGCAGTGTAACAGAAAACAGAGAGAATTACACAATAAAACACAGAAACGTTTCCAAATTCTCTACCATGCACATCTACGGATCCACGTTTGAGACAAACAATAAAAAAAACAAAAACAAATAAAGAATAAATAAGAGTTTGTCTGGATTAACGAATTTGATCTAGTTACAGAAAGAATGGCGTGCGAGGAAAGAAAACGATAATATGAGGCCAAAGTAAATGCATCAGTAACTGAAAAAAAATTATAAATAAATAATAATAATTGAAAGTATTAAAAGAAATGCAACAATGCCACAGAAAAAAAAAGTGACTGAAACTGAGGAAAGAAAATATAAAATGTTTTTTTTTTGACTCGAGGCCGCCTCACATGCACAGAGATGTGAGAGACGTGACCTGCTTCAAGTCTGAGAGTTCATTCATTAAAAAAAAAATCAGTGCATACAGGGTTTTTTTTTTTTTGCTTAATACTCTGGCAAAGGTGCATTGAAACAGGAAGATCATTAAAGAAATATTCTAGTCAAAGAAAAAAATTCTCATAAACAGCTCAATAACAGCAGATCAAAATCTGTGATTAAAATAATGCATGCAAGAATCATAAGTAGCTTTTGGTCTTAACACTATTCAAAAGCCTGAGAATCACTGATCAGCCTTCTTTACATGACTGAAGTGAAGTCGGTGCTATCGCGCAGAAAGCCGGAAATAAAGCTAACCTGATGTAGGACGCACCCTTCTGCGCGAAATAATTTCTCTCCTCTGAGGATTCGCCCGTTTTCAGAGATAAGTGTCGACTTCCTGAGTCTCTCCGCTTCCTGCTGCACATTAAAGCCACTGCAGCACCCGGAGTAGTGGTGTGTATCGGCCTTTATATACTTTCATTCAATTTTTATGCAATCTATCCAACTCTGCATCAAACCTTTTATCCGTTCATCTCTCGTCATTTTCTTTACTCACCAGTCCATCCATTCCACATCCAAACCACACCTTTATATCCAGAGGCATTCCAAACCCTAAAACCACTGGTGAAAATGCTTGTTTTGTATTTCACACACTGTTTATATCATTTTGAACAATTACAGGAGCTTATCAGATAATCAGTGTCTCTTTCTCACTACTAAGACCCTACCCGTTCAGCCAATCACCCACTAACTCACTCACCAAACACCCACGCACTCACCTACCCGCTCAACCACCCGCCCACACACCTGACCACTCATCTACCCGCTCAGACACCCACCAACTCACACAGTGATCACCCTCCAACCTGAATTATTATAACCAATCATAATACAGATGGATTTGTTGGGAGAAAAAGCATATTGATATGGTATAACAAGCCCGGTTGAAATTGCAAATCCAATTTAAAAAAAAAATAAATAAATAAAATAGCACTGTTATCAGTCTCAAGCTCTGCTCATGGTTCAGTTAACTGTTCTTGATACACTTTGTATGTTTGATCTACATACGAGGAGTCCGATCCACTCGGCATGACATATGACACGAGGGGTCCGATTTACCGAGATGTGGTCTGTCTGACCCGCTCCACGCGAGATATGGGTGGTCTGACCCGCTCCATACAAGCCATCAGTGGTCTGACCCGCTCCATACAAGCCATCAGTGGTCTGACCCGCTCCATACAAGCCATCAGTGGTCTGACCCGCTCCATACAAGCAGTGGTCTGACCCGCTCCATACAAGCAGTGGTCTGACCCGCTCCATACAAGCAGTGGTCTGACCCGCTCCATACAAGCCATCAGTAGTCTGATCTAATCAAGGTAAGAAGATATCTATGGGTTAGCTGCTAACTGTTTAACTGTGCTAACCGACAGCCTGTTGCACACATCAAGTCTCTACACGTCAGCTCGTCAACACGTGGAGGGGGGGGGGGGGGGGGGGGGTT